>VXCM01006020.1:0-30928 GCA_014773175.1 Lucifuga dentata
AGATGATTCGCTGTGGTGACCCCTGAAGGGAAAGCCGAAAGGAAAAGAAGAAGAAGAAGAAGATTGATACGTGCTGCATTGATCAGGATCTGTGATTTCGTTGATGTAATGTAGTAGCCACACACTGTGGTACTACATTACATCATTACATCATCATGTGCTGTTCTGTTTTTTAAAAGGAATTCCATCCTAAGTAAGAAGGCAGCACAGATATGCTGCAGCTCCACTACAGGACCTTTTTTTTTTTTTTTTTTTTTTTTTTTTTTTTNTTTTTTTTTTTTTTCTTCTTCTTCTTCTTCTTCTTCTTCTTCTTCTTCTTCTTCTTCTTCTTCTTCCTACACTACAGGACGTTATAAGAATGGTGCACATACTGTTTTCATTATGGTACAGTTTCTCGTTTGTTTTTTTTGCCAGTAGTTGAGGAGATGTGTGTGTGATGAGTGAATAACCGGAGATGTATGAGGAAGATGAGCAGCAAAATATTTCCAAAGCCTGTTGGAAAAAAAACAAAAAACAAAGACTGTAGATGTACTGTAGATCTTCATGTCATCAGCTGAGATGAGGAAATTCATTTCTGCACGCACCAACAGATCTTCTGCTACTCACTTAAGTACCAGGCTGAAACATTATGTGCACCCCTGCCTGTAAAACCCCGTGCCTTCCTGTTTGCAACATCATACTAGCCTCATATCTGATTCACTTGAAGTGAGAGAACCAGAAAATGTAAGAAGTTCACAGAAGTTCATCATAAACAACAAACTCTTGCAAAAAAAAAAGAAAAAAAAAAAATCTGACCTGTGAGTTTGCAGAGAAAATGACTTATTCAATTTCCTCAGCTTTATGGTTCACGGATGAGAAGTTATAAAGCATTAAAAAGGACAAAATCGTTCAAAATAGAGCTATTTATCGAGAGGCTAACTTTGTGTAACCTGAAATTCTGTGATGCGTATTGATTTTTTAGACTGTCTCCCCCATCCAGCCCCTCCACTAAATACTTACAAGGACAAAATTTGCTTATAAAATTTTATAAAATGCCAAAAAAAAAACCCCAAAAAAATAAACAAGATTTCTCTGCAGGTGATTTTTGAGACTCTGAAATCCACTTTTCCAACACCATTTGCTGCTCCACCCGAGTTTCTGCAGCAGCTCTCTGTGGTGCTGCTGAACTGCAGCGCTGCAAACTCTCCTGATGGGGCAAGATAAATGGCTGCGGACAACGGACGAATCTCAGCGCCACCTTTACTAAACCACATGTAGCAAATGTTAATGAGAACTCCCAAATGCCAGCGCACACAGGAGATAGGCCTGTTTAACATGCAGCCGCTGATAAATAACAGCAACGGTCTGGAACACGAGCCGCAGACAAAGAGACGGGAAAGAGGAGAGACCAGAAAGAAACCAAGAAGGTAATCTGGATGAGACCAAGAACTGGAAAAAAGAAGAGAATAAGCTGTTGGAAGAAAGAGGAAGAGCGAGAAAAAGCCTTAAAAAGAAAAAAAAAGCAGTAAGAATAAAAATAAGGAGGAAGCAGAGAGCCAGTGAGCAGTTTGTGCATTATGCATATGGAGACAGAAAGCCTAATAAAAACACGGTGCAGGGAGAGAGCTGATGGGACGGGCGTAAAAATGAAAAATGACAAACTGTAAAGCATCAAAAATAAGAGATGACAGAAAAACAAACATGCCAAACAACACACACACACACACGCCACAAACAACAAAACCAGGCATAAATAACCACAAGCAGTGCCATGCTTTACTTCCAATTTATGTTGATTTAAGAAAATGTAAGAAGACATAAAAGGTAACAAGGACATAAACCCTCGTTATAAAGATCCATCATGTCGAACAGAAAAGTGTGGCACGCTGAGATGATGAGAAAAAGTCGTTTGCTGTTTGTTGGGGAACAGATATTATTATTTAGTAGCAGGTGTGTTCTGGTTTGCATGGAATGAGAGCGGTGATGTTCTTGATGTTTTTTTGGGGGGGTGAGGTAGCGCTGATGAAGGCTGGTTTTTACGGTAATGATGAAGCAGAGCAGGGAGGATGTCGGCTATTTAACGCTGGAATCCCAGCTTCCTCAGCAGCAGTAATCTGGGGGATTTCATCTTGTTTAATTGGGAGCTCCACCGTTACACGTAATGGGCCTTTTTATTTTCAGATGTCTACAAGACTCTGTGTGATGTTGGCTGCTGATGAGATCCCTATCTGATATTTTCCCTCCTCAGACTGTTTTACAGAGATGCCATGCTGCTCCTGCATACACCAATCATTTTTTGATTCCATTTTATTTGCCAGAGGATATCTAACATAAATAATAAGAGCCAATGCCACCAGATTCCTCCTGTCTGGATTTAATAACGCACTCATCCCACTAAGAAGTAAATTATTCCTCTTGCTGATTCTCAGTATATCCATGTGGTTTACCAGATGGCAAATGAGCCCTGACTGCAGGGCCACCACGAGTGTTTGCAGACTCGTCCCTTACTTAAGTGACATTTGATGGGACGGGAAGGAGTTAGAACCTTAGGGGCCACACATGTCACACTACATCTCTACTGTGAAGGCATAAAGAGGCGAGTGGTTAATATTCTGTTATTGCAGCCAAAACCTTCCAACAAAAGGCCAGTTTTGGTGTGAAGAAGGAAAGAGCGAGAGTGCATTTCCTTTGTCCTCAATTACACCCGACACCATTACACCATCTAAACACGCATGGAAATGAAAGCTGTAAATGGGTGCAGAACATGTTCTGACCTGACTTGCTGCACCTCATGTGGCTGTGATCCAGACAAAAGACGTTTTAAATCTCATGCATGCACTTACCGTATATGCTGGAGTATATACTGATCTCCTGTATAAGCCGACCCCTGATTTTGACCTGTAAATTTAGATTTTTAAAGAAACCCATATATAAGCCGACCCCCTGATGTGGTTCCATCAGTTTATTAGTTTAGCAGATTACCTGTTTTTCTGGGTATTGTCATTGAGATTTTTTAAAACTTCACCGCTTTAACGGGGCTTCTCTTCCTAATGATAACATCACGCTCTTGTTCTTTTCTCAACTTATTTATTTTCAAAATCAAAATAACAAAAGATGATGTGAGGTGAGGTCAAAAACTATACGCTGCCCCGTTCCTCATAAACACTGATCAGCCTCCAGCTGAACGTCTATAAATAGACTCCTCCTTCATGAAATAGCAGGCGATCATCACCTAATCAATCAGTTCAGATATAAATATTCAAAAATAATAACTTATTTGATTTCACTTTTCCCAAAGTAAATATTTTAAACATTTGATAATTAACCAAGAAATGGCTCTAACACCGGTTGCATGATATTTATTTCAACAGATGATTACTATAATTGACCAATCACAGCAGAGCTTACTGGCTGCTGCAAAATGTGCTGATAAGATGTTTAGTCAGGAAATATCTCATTCTAAGGTATGATTTAAACTATTTTCCATGGGTAGTGGTAATGGGTAGTATTTCCACTCCTGGAAATTTCTCATGTATAAGCTGACCCCCAATTTGCTTTGTGAAATTTGATTTAAAAAACTTGGCTTATACTTGAGTATATACCATAGATTATATATAATCTACAGTAGATTCTATTTCTGTTTGTTGACAGCAGAACAGGCAGGAATACATACTGCCTCTATTGCAATTTCTCTTTATGGATACATCATACAGTAGAATTCATAAAAACTACTGCAGTGTCCATTCAAAATGTGTCTGTTCAGACTGGGCCAGACTTTATGCTGTGCGCCACAACCGGCCATTAGTGCCACTGGACCAGAGCGTACGCTGCCGTGCCCAGAGCGTATCCTGCCACGTGGACTACTTTTTACCAGCACAGCTCAATTCTAGAACCGCTCATCCAAACAACTTCACACATGACACTGCACGTCCTTGGGTCCTGAGCAATAAACCTGCTGAATATCAGCTTCATACATGACAGGTTCTACAGATATTGGTGCCACAGACAGATTTCTGTCTGTGGCTTCACACTAAATAAGTGGTGTGATAACTGAAGCACATTTATAAAGTTTTGCTTACATTAATCAGCGCATCATTGTGCTGTTACTGACATGTTGTGTTCAGGTGAGTCTCAGGTAGAAGCCTGTTAATGAGCTGCTTCATATTTCTCCTGACTCATCTGCTGTTAAAGAGAAATGACATGTTAAACCAGAGAAACATAAACTCTGATTTACAGCTCCATGTTTAAGAGATCAGCACTACGATAAGAGAAATCAGAGATCCAGACACTAACAGAGACCCCGCGCACTGGAGGTGTGTGTGTGTGTGTGTGTGTGAGAGAGAGAGAGAGAGAGAGAGAGAGAGAGAGAGAGAGAGAGAGAGAGAGAAAGAGAGAGAAGAAGTTGAGACTTGATGAAGAGGCTCGGTGCCACTAGAATGTGTCAGATCAAAACTTTTCATATAAAAACTGACTGATCAGCTGAGTGTTTTAATCTATCAAAGTTATGGATCACTAACACATGAGGTAAATACAGGTTAAACATCATCAGATTTCAGATGATAGAATCTACCATCAGAATGAAACATGTCTTCATGTAAATAATGAAATACTGTAATGCCTCTTTGAAGGCAGACCCTACAATATATCACAACAGATATTTATATATGTCTGTATATAAGTATGTATACACACACACACACACACAGATGTATGTTTTATTTGCCCTTATCAAAATGTTAAAGCTCTTGTTGTGTTTTATAAAATGTCATAACACTGCTTAATGAAACATTGATTTATATTGTACTTTGTCAGTGTTGTGAACTTAATTTAACTGGAGCCACATTTGGATGGAACATAACTACTGATTAAAATAATTCTCTTATAGGAACCCAAACAATCACACAACATCTGAGTTTGGTAAACACACCCACCCCACAACCAGTCTGATTTGATGAATCTAAAAATCACACCGATGAATTCATTTTTCTCTCTCTCTCTCTCAGGCTGTGCTCAGATCAGAGTTTCAGCTCACATTAAGAGGAAAATCAAGCCTTCCAGACATTCAAGTCTGGAAAACATCCACTGAGAATTTATTGAGCCAGACAGATACTGGCTGAACAAATCACAGAATTATGAGGAGTTTAAAGATGATGACAGGCACTCAGCTTTTCACCTCCCACAGCAGCAAGATCTGAATGCCTGATGTCAAAATGTTTGATGGTGATGGTGAGAACTACCTTGGGAGGAAAAAGATTCTAGAGTCGTCACACAATGTGACCCAACAGACATGCGATACCTCCAACCAGCCTCATCATAAAGAGACTGGTGGGCAGGAAGCAGAGAGATGGAGGTGAGCTGTGAATCGCTGCATCTCTCTGTTCCAGTCTTTTCTGTTGGCTGATTTTCACAGCGCCACATATCTCCATCTTTATGGTCGACTGGCTTCACTTTTTTTGAAGGCGCACAGTATGCAGAATGGCTGTTTCACTTCTCGCCCTCGTTTATTGTGCCAAGTCCACATAAAGGCCTGATTGTAGCCGTATACTGCAGCATGCCTAGCTGTGTGTTATGGTCACTGATCTTTATGTTTCTGCACAGGAAGACCCCAGCCTCAGCAAAACCATGGCTACATATGCATTCACATTCACGTGTGTGTGTGTCTGTGTGTGTGTGTGCAAGATGTAACTCCCCGCCACCACCACCAATCCATCTGCAAACATTCTCCCGGGGGATGCATACAATAGGAACACTTAAATGAGGCATGCATAAATGGATGAAGTGGCTCTGGTGCAGCAGGTAAGGCCCCGCGTATGTTTTCCTGGTTGCATGTGTTTTATTCTCCCTCCTACATGCCTGGTGGTGGCAGTTTGGTAATTGAAAGTGAAATGGAGAGAAAGTAAGAGAGAAGGTGGGGTGAGGAGAGGCAGAGATGGAGAATGATGAGGAGAGGGGGAGAAGTTGTAGGCGTCAGACGCAATTAACCCCTGGAATAATTTGGGGATCGCATGTGCTGTAAACGCCTGATGGAGACAAAAAAAAAACAAACAAAAAAAAAAAAAAANAAAAAAAAAAAAAACGAAGTGAAAGCCTGAGTGCAAGAAGTAAAGACAAAGAAAAGTGTAATGTCATAATATAATCCCACTGTGGGTCCTATCAGTGTGTGTGTGTGTGTGTGTGAACACCTGCGCACACACACACACACACCTCTGAGTCTACTGAATTTGACTCCACCTCTCTCTCTTTGTAAACATCTGAATGGCTGGGTGTCTGATGGCGAGCGGCGCGCTGCGTCTCCAGGAGGGTGAACTCTATTTCACGGGTTAGTGCTGCAGCGTGGAGAAACAGCATCCTGCCTCTCAGCTTCATAAAGCACAAAACCACTTTGTTTCACAAACACTGTTTGTCCATTTTTAGTTGGGCGCTATCTCCAGCTGAGCCAGCCTGCAGGCCACGGGCCCAGCCTGTCAAGATGTAAAGCAGCCAGACGAGGCTTTTCTGGATGAGGAAGAGGAGTGACATGTATCCTACTACAGGTCAGCATCTGCCTATGCCTTCCAGAACCCCAAAGACGTGTACGGAACAAGGGAGAGGGAAGAAGAAGAAGCAGAAGAAGAAGAAGAAGAAGAAGGAAAAAGAAGCAGAAGAATAAAAAGAAGAAATAAGAGTCAGAAGNAGAAGAAGAAGAAGAAGAAGAAGGAAAAAGAAGCAGAAGAATAAAAAGAAGAAATAAGAGTCAGAAGAAGAAAAAGAAGCAGAAGAACAAAAAGAAGAATAAGAATCAGAAGAAAAATGAAGAAAAAGCAGAAGAAAAAGAAAGAAAAAATAGAAGAAGAAGAAGAAGAAGAAAATGAAGAAGAAGAAGAAGAAGAAGAAGAAGGAAAAAGAAGCAGAAGAATAAAAAGAAGAAATAAGAGTCAGAAGAAGAAAAAGAAGCAGAAGAACAAAAAGAAGAATAAGAATCAGAAGAAAAATGAAGAAAAAGCAGAAGAAAAAGAAAGAAAAAATAGAAGAAGAAGAAGAAGAAGAAAATGAAGAAGAAGAAGAAGAAGAAGAAGAAGAAAAAGAGCAAAAATAGAAGAAGAATCAGAAGATAATGAAGAAAGAAGAAAATGAAGAAGAAAAAGAAAGAAAAAAATAGAAGAAGAAGAAGCAAGAAAATGAAGAATCAGAAGAAGAAAAAGAAGAAAGAAGAGAGAAAAAATGAAGAAAGAAGAAAAAGAAAAAATAGAAGAAAAAGGAGAAGAAGAAAAAGAAGCAGCGGAAAAAAGCGGAAGAATAAAAAGAAGAAGAAGAAGAAGAAGAAGAAGAAGAAAAAGAAGAAGAAGAAGAAATAAGAAGCAGAAGAGAAAAAGAAGCAGATGAAGAAGGAAAAGAAGCAGAAGAAGAAGAAGAAGAAGAAGAAGAAGAAGAAGAAGAATTCCAAGAGAGTTCCCAGCACTTCATGCTTGACCCCTAAAAATAGAAGAAGAAGAAGAAGAAGAAGAAGAAGAAGAAGAAGAAGAAGAAGAAGAAAAAATAAGAAGCAGAAGAGAAAGAGAAGCAGATGAAGGAAAAGAAGCAGAAGAAGAAGAAGAAGAAGAAGAAGAAGAAGAAGAAGAAGAAGAAGAAGAAAAAATAAGAAGCAGAAGAGAAAGAGAAGCAGATGAAGGAAAAGAAGCAGAAGAAGAAGAAGAAGAAGAAGAAGAAGAAGAAGAAGAAGAAGAAGAAGAAGAAGAAGAAGAAGAAGAAGAAGAAAGAGAAGAAGAAAAAGAAGCGGAAGAAAAAGAAGCAGAAGAATAAAAAGAAGAAATAAGAAGCTGAAGAGAAAAAGAAGCAGATGCAGAAGAAAAAGAAGCAGAAGAAGAAGTAGAGGAAGAAGAAGAAGAAGAAGAAGAAGAAGAAGAAGAAGAAGAAGAAAGAGAAGAAGAAAAAGAAGCGGAAGAAAAAGAAGCAGAAGAATAAAAAGAAGAAATAAGAAGCTGAAGAGAAAAAGAAGCAGATGCAGAAGAAAAAGAAGCAGAAGAAGAAGTAGAGGAAGAAGAAGAAGAAGAAGAAGAAGAAGAAGAAGAAGAAGAAGAGTGCATTATTGTGCTGCATTATGATCTGAGTAGCCATAACACCGATGTGAAGAGTATCTTTAAAAGTAAAAGACTTTTCATTCACAGAACACTAATGATGATGCTGTTCTTTACAATGCATAAAAAAATCATAAGCGGCTCTTTAAATAAGGTCAAAGGTCAAAGGTCAACTTTATTTGTCTCCATGGAGAAATTTGGCTTGGGCAAATTTCTCCATGGAGACATAAGAACCAAAACCAGCAGAGTAAACGCTGAATGAAGCTATGAGGATGACAGCGTGTTTTCTGTGACATCATGGCTTCACAGATGTGCAACGTTCACTAGGGCTGCTGCATGTTTGACCGTCACACAATCAATTCTTCATCAGAGCTCACACACACACCTACGCAGGTGTGACTGAATTGTAAAGTATTGGAAGTAACGCAGCAGTCAGGAGGAAGTGCAGCGCCCGGTGTCTCATTCCACCAGTTTCCTGCAGAGAGGCGCAGGTCTTTGGAGAGAGATTTTCAATCCACAGAGGCAGAAAGACACAAACACCTTCAGTGCTGCTCACGCTACTTCCAGGAGCGCTAAAACTGCTGAGCTGAGAATAATCTAAGCTAGCATTATCAGCCTGTGTCAGTGGCTGAAGGAAACAATGCAAGACTAATGGGTTGGTGGTAGAATAAATGTGTGTGTGTGCATGTGTGTGTGTGTGTGTGTGTGTGCACAACAGTTATCCAGAGGTTTTTAACTAAATGCTAACTCAGGCTAATATATTCACTGCAGCTTGGAATAATGCAGCTGTGGAAGGACTGCAGGTGGAGCTTGTGCTAATTCAGGCTGAGGCGTTAGCTCGCTAACATATGGCATGCTGTAAAGGGAGATCACGCCTCAGTGGGTGGAAAGCACCATAGACACATTTCCAAACAGAAAGCCACTTCACTCCTTTACACCAAGCACGATACCCACCGCATGGCTTTAACGTTCAGATTAATCATCTGATCATCATGATGGATCTCTGTGTCTGAAAAAAAAAAAAAAAAAAAAAAAAAACAGTAGCTCTCTCCTGACTGGATCAAAATAAAACAGTTTCTGCTGCTGTGTAAGATACTTATCATATTTAAAGGACCACACCATCCATTTTGCATGTTTGAGCCTAATATATTCAGTTTTCATACATGTTACGTTACTGACAATCATTTCCCAAAGGATAAAACCGTATTTCAGCTTTCCTGATATTTTGCAAAATCTCTTAATCTTTCAAAATCAAATATTCAAGTGATACACCCACCTTAAAAATCCATGTTTCTCCTGCTAATAGTTACACAGCCTTATGAAGTCACGGTCCTTTAAATTTTTCCATAAACGCAGGTCTTCTTTTGGGACTATATTCCCCGGTGGAGGCATACATTCACTCCACGCTTTTTATTGAGCTTAAACACTAAAATTACATAACTTCTAAAAAAACCTGAATACACGTCTTGTTGGTGATGATGGATTACCTATCCCAAGAACGTTTACAGTATCAACAAGTTGATTTTAATAGCGTACCAGAAAAAAAGAGAAAAAAAAGAAAGGGGGGGAAAGGAGAAAAAAAGAAAGAAAAAAGAGAAAATGGGGAAAAATGGAAAAAAGGAAAAGAAGGGAAAAAGAAGAAAAAGAAAAAAGAAGAAAAAGGAGAAAAATGAAAAAAAACGGAAAAAAGGAAAAACGGAAAAAGAAAAAAGGGTGAAAAAAAGGAAGGAAAAAAAGGAAAACAAAGAAAAAAGAAAACAAAGGGGAAAAAATAGTGTACCAGAATGAACTGAACTGGTGGTCTGGAAGGTAGGAAAAACATTTTTAATTCGCTGTTCCACTAGTATGCTTTGGGAAATGATTGCCACTATATTAGGCTCAAACTGCAAAATGAGTGGTATGGTCCTTTAAGGCCAGATCACCCATTTATTATCATTTTGCTACTTTCTTCATGCGTGTATTTCTTCAAGATTTTATTTTAAAGAAAAATGTTGTTGAAGAAAAATGTATATTCATTGAAATGGTCCTTTAAAACCGGTTTGGCTTTGTGTTTAAGAAGTTTCTCTGTTGATTTAAATGTCTGATGACTTTTCACACAGGAAACATTATTTTATTCAGTCATTTCTTTATGCCAAGAGCAGAAAATACCATGAAGCCCCAAATGACTCTACACACCCGTTTGAGTTTGAACCTTGACCTGTTGTGTAGCTCAGTGTGTGTGTGTGTGTGTGTGTGTGTGTGTGATGTGAACTTCCAGTGTGTGAAGGTGAATTTATGATTATAAAGACTAAAATTTTCTTCATTAGAAACATGGAGCCCTCCCAAGCCAAGCGTAAAAACACACACACACACACACACACAGACTGTGTGTAAATCAATTCCAAGTGGTCCTGTTTGTATGTGCAAGTGCACGTGTAAATGCCTTGGTATGAATAATGGTGTGTGTTATGGTGACAGAGAGCAAGAGAGACAGAGTGAGGGAGGGAACAGGGGAGAGTAAGAGTGCTTTGTGTGTGCATGTGTGTGTGTGTGTGTGTGTGTGTGTGTGTGTGTGTGTGAGAGAGAGAGAGAGAGAGAGAGAGAGAGAGAGAGAGAGCTTGTGTGTGGGTTAGGATGTGTGAAGTGAAATGGACACAAAGAAACAAAATAACCCATTAGGTGATCATGCTGAGTGTGTGTGTGTGTGTGTCTGTGTGTGTCAGAGATAGAGAGAAGGCTTTCTGTGTGTGACATGATTGGTACACATAAAAGCTCCATTCTGCTGACAGTTGCAGAAACACACAGAATGCTCGCTCTCTCTCTCTCTCTCACACACACACACACACACACACACACACTTGCTTGTCCTGCTGCCGTCGCTTTATTGATTTTTAAATGACAGCAGAGTCAGTGTCATAGCTCTGCTGTGGCCTCTCTGCTGCCTGTTTCACTATATCTGCACACACACAGATAAAGAAACGTGTGTATCTGTGTGTGTGTGTGTGTGTGTGTGTGTGTGTGCATAATTATAAGTTTCTCCATTCTGCAGTAAAATACCTCTTGTTGGCGTTGATGAGTTTACCTCTCATCCTCACATGGAGAGTTCCTGCTTTTAATCCTCACATTAACAGACTTTTAAATAAATAATGAATGTAATTTATATTTTTTTTAAATAATTATTTTATTAGTCCGAATAAATGAGCAACAGGTTTGGTGTTTTAATGGACCATACCAGTAATATTGCATATTTGAGCCCAATTAAAACATCCCCCATACATGTTGCGTTACTGACAAAAATCTTCCATAACATGCTACTGGAGCAGTAAATTTTAGAATTGTTTTTCCTACCTTCCAGACTGCCATTGATTTCAGTTAGTTGCAGTACACTATAAAAACCAAGTAGAGACGTGAAACATGCTGAGATAAATAATCCATCACGGCGAACATAACGTTTGTTATGTGAGAACATTGTTTTAATGATACAGAAAAGGACCCCCCCCCCNACACACACACACACACACACACACACACACACAACACACACATTGCTACATATTGTTGCATACAAATGCTAAATTAAATGGTGTCACCAATTTTCACCACAAGGTGGCATGTGTCACTAGTATAGAGGTTCTGTCAGCAGAACAGGAGACACAGCGTAGTGATGTCATGACAACAGTGCAGACAGAATTTTATGCTAACTTTGCTAAGTAGGTTATGTATGCTAGGTGTGCTAGGTGTGCTATGTATGCCTGTGTATTTTTGGCAGGTAAGCAGGTAGAAAGATGTATAAATACTGTATAAATCTGTAGTTACAGTATAATGCAGAAAGTCGCGTTAGGAGCGGGAAAGCTGGCCGTTTATTCCCATAAAGTAATGTTTGTAAAGTTGAGCTAATGTTTGCTAAAAAAGTCGACAGCAGCTAAGCTAACTTTTGCTAATTAGATCGTGATGGTGCAGTTCTTCTGTTTGAACGACCTGCCGTGTTGAAGAAAGCGTAATAGTGAAAATGGGAGTAATTATGATCTTATGTTCTACTTTTCCCTTTGTTTCATGTTAGAGCTACCTACTTTATGTTATTATAATTTGATGGGAGAAAACAGGACACAACGTAGTGACGTCATGACAACAGTCAGACACAACGTTTATGCCAGTGAGCCTTAATGACATTTCATGATCACAGGAGAGCCCATACCACCCCCACCTTATTCTCTCATTGAAAGCGTTGCACCCCACCATGCGCCATGTAATGGCCAATGGAGGATTCTGTTTAACTATCAAAATACAGAAGATATATGGGAGAAATGATCAAATGGGAGCACGGCGGGAGAGTTAACCTGGGAATAACGGGAATGTTGATAGGCATGGAAGAGCCCAATAAACTTCCAAGTGTATACTTATATAATGTTTGAATCAGAAATAGCGGTCAGTAACAGTTATAACACAACAAAAACTTTATACTAGCATCTTATTTTAAGCATCTGATTCCTGCTTACGTTTCCGTTTTTTTTTTTTTTTTTAANTTTTTTTTTTTTTTTTAATTTGAACAGTGGTCCCAAACTGCCAAAATTCTAGCAAACCTACCAGATTTTGATCTTGATTTTGATTTTGATCCATCTTCTCACACAGCGTGTCGATAAGCTAACACCTGCTGACACGTAGGTTGTTGACGCTAAATGACAAAATGACGTCTAATCTATAAATCCAGAAATCTGTGGCACCAACATCTAGAACCCGGCTCTGTGTGAAGTTGCAATTCAGCAGGTTTATTGCTCAGGACCTAAAGACGTGCAGTGCGGCGTGAGCGTATCCTGCCACACATGGTCCGTGTGCGGCAGGATACGCTCCGCTCCACGGGCGCTCATGGCAGGCTGCAGTGCACACCATAAAGTCTGGCCTGTTCCAAACACGCATGTTTTCAACAGGCACTGCACTAGTACCCTACACAACCTCATGTGATGTTCTGCCCCCTATTGGTGGGAGGTCTTTCTACACATAAAATTAAAATATTATATTAACTCAAGCGAGTATTTGGTGAGCCGCTAAGTGCTGCACGTGGTTGTGAGCCACTCAGTGACTATGAATGGTTTATGCTAACTGTGATGTGTGTCTGTATTTTTGGCAGATTACAATAAAAGAAAAACATTATTCAGCACACTTTTATTCAAGTGTGTTACAGTTAGTTTAATCAGTTCAACTAGCAGCTGAATGAAGAAAATGTATTTCTCCGCCAGAGAATGTAAATAGCCATATTGCTCCATATTGAGAAGACGCAATTAGAGGAAATTATAAATGACCATGTCTTCTACAATCGTGTTAGAGTGCAAAACATCGAATTTTAAGGCACCTGAACATTTGATTTAAAGATTAAGGGTTTGTCAAAAAAAAAAAAAAAAAANAAAAAAAAAAAAAAAAAAATTGTTTTATGATTTGGAAAATGGTCCTCAGTAATGTAATGTGTGTGTGTACCATTTATATGGACTTATGCAAAATTGCTGGTATGGTCCTATAACTTGTCCAATACGAGATGGTGTAAATACTGAGTTGTTGTGGAAACACCAGCAGCAGAAGCTGAACTTGAGCTCATTTTCAACACAACCTCTCTGTTGCTAGCTGCTGCTAGCTGCTAGCTGCTTTTCTCTGTAATGGAGTTTTACTGGAAACAACAAACCAGCCAATAGAATTGGTCACACGTCAGGGCAGCACCAATGGCTTCTGAGGAAACTGTTGGATAAAGCTGATAGAGAGCTTTTAGGCCATTTATACCAAGCATGCATTTTATATCCGGATAAGCAGAAACCATGTTAATGCAAGGCAGAAATACACACAGAATGCAGGCTGACCACACACACACACAACTATCACAACTATCCAGGTGTGAATGCAGTTTGTACAGATGGAAATCATTTGTGAGATAAACACACCCACAACTTCAAAACGTGAGATGCTTCATCTTTCACTCTCTCTGCCAATAAAGTTGTTTTGGCGTGATTTGCCGTTTGCAAGTCCTGACATGGGATTATCCAGGCAATGAGAGAAAGAGAGAGAGAGAGAGAGAGAGAGAGAGAGAGAGAGAGAGAGAGAGAGAGAGAGATCATATTTTCATGCAATGTGTAAACAGTGCCAGAATCTGTACTCAGTTAATAGATAATCAACAGCATTTCTGGTGTGTATCTGGTGTGTATTTTGTAGGTCTGAGACATGGAAATGACTGATGACCTGAACTGTCATACAAACCAAACACACTCAAATATTAGCACACAAACCAGTACACATGCACACACACGCACACACAACTGGAGAAATGTTATGAAAGTCCAAAAAGATCTGTACATGATCATAAAGGCAGAAATCTCTGTCTGTGGCACCAAGATCTCTAGAACCCGTCATGTATGAAGCTGATATTCAGCAGGTTTGTTGCTCAGGACCCAAGGACGTGCAGCGTTATGTGTGAAGTTGTTTGGATGAGAGGTTCTAGAACTGAGCTGTGCTGGTAAAAAGTAGTCTGCGTGGCAGGATACGCTCCGAGCGTGGCAGCGTACGCTCCGGACCAGTGGCAGGTCTGAACCCGACCCTGTACAGCAAACAAAGCTAGCTCAGAGGACGTGCAGAACTAATGATGGCAGGCTGGGGCACTCACCATAAAGTCTGACGCAGTCTGAACAGACACGTTTTGAACGGGCGCTGCATTAGTACAGAGGAACCTTCTGTCCTCCTGCACAACATCCATTAATATCAGAAAGTCTAGGAAAGTTTCACAGACAGAAATTAATTTATATCAATACGACTAATGTTAGACTCAGACAGACAGGCAGATGTCGACGTCTTGCTCAGTAAGAACACTGGCCTTCGTCCTCTCAGCAGTAAAGCAGACGTCAGGTCACTGACTCTGACTGTGTTCTCAGGCTGACATTCTGTTTTCAATCCACTCCTGATACGACAACCTGACACAATCATCCAAACACATTCACTACATCTTACGCAAAGACGGCCAGATAAAACGTTGGTATCAGCTGAAAACAGTTCTGAGAAGAGAAGGCAGAGTGCCTGAAGGCTGCAAGTCACGTTGGTGTTTAGTGATTTCTGAATGCATTAAAGTCCACGACTCAAGCCATGCATAGTGTGTAACAACAGCGAGTCATGCATGAATATTCACATCAGCCACTGAAAAATAGTCCAGTCAGCGAGGCATTACCTGCAGAAAAGCACGCTAATCAATACTAATCCCAGCATCCAACAGAGAAAACACAAAAACAAACGATAAACCTAAAGACTCAGGTAAATAATACCACCATCTACTTCCTGTCTGTGTGACAACACACTGCTCACATTCCCACAGACATCTTTAAATTAATAGGCTGACTTTTGTGTGTGTGAGTGTTTGTGCGCGCCATCAAACTTTACTTCATTTCAGTCGATCAATGAGGAAGAATCCTCATTTACAACAATTTTGAGTTACAAAAAGAAAACAGAACCAACAACAACCAAAACATTATTATTATTATTATTAATAATAATAATAATAATAATAAAATTAGATTAGATTAGACAAAAACAGTGCTTCACAAATAATTTTCACATCAGGCAGAGCAGCAATCCACAGACCAAACACACTTATTGAATTCAGAGCTTAAAAACAATTAAAATCATTTTCAATCAACTCTGAAATCAGGCAGTGAAATGGTTCGAGATAATAAAGCTCAAAACGAAGACGCTCAGAACGAAGACGCTCAACACAAAGCTGCTTTGCAATTTGTTGCATTAGGCCAGTTTCATTCCTGCTTGTTAGAATGTGGAACATAAGTCTAGTCTGTGAACACGTAGCGAGACTGTTTGTACTTCAATGTAAAGCTTATTTAGTAACGTTTTGGAAAGGAACAATGATGCTCAAGTAAAGACAGCATTCAGGACACAGTGGTGTGTGTGTGTGTGTGTGTGTGTGTGTGTGTGTGTGTGAGAGAGAGAGAGAGAGAGGAAGTTGAGGCTTGATGAAGAGGCTTAGTGCCACTAGAATGTGACAGATCAAATCAAAACTTTTCATTTAAAAACTGACTGTTCAGCTGAGTGTTTTTATCTATCAAAGTTATTGATCACTAACGCGTGAGGTAAATACAGGTTAAACATCATCAGATTTCATATGATGGAATCTAATCTACCATCAGAATGAAACACGTCTGCATGTAAATAAGGAAATACCGTAGTAAATTAATGATGAAGAAATAACAGCGTTTGTTCTTTGCAACAATGAAAACAGCAGTGCAGGTTTCAGCAGGAAGTGAAAGCTAATTGCGGTCAGATGGACCAATCAGTGAGAAGAGATCTGAGCCCTGCCCGGTTAAAAAGGACTGTGAACTCTGACCCTATCAAAGCACATGTCAGAAGAATTGTAGAGATGAAGCTGGAAAAAGCTAGAAAAGCATTTTTAAAGAAAAACCCACAGAAGCTAAACGGTACTCATATACAAAGTTCATACGAAGAGCACAACATGCAAGAACAAAAACAAGACCTGCGGAAATCTGTAGAACTTTCTAAAGTCGGTGTCCATGTTAAAAAAAAAACAAAAAAAAAAAAANAAAAAAAAAAAAAACAGTGTATCTCATATTTCGAGAAGACCACCTGGATGTTCCACAAGGCTTCTGGGACAATGACAATGTCCTGACACAGAAGTTGAACTTTTAGGCAGAAATGCTCAGAGCTTTGGAGTTAAAGGTCCTTGATGCCGACACCAAACACTGACAGCAGCGACGAGGCATCATGGAGGAGCAGTGAGGGTTTTAGCTGCTTTGCTGCCTCAATGCCTCGACAGAATACCCTACAATCGATTCAACCTTTTTAAGAACTTTTAGAGAAGGTAGACATTTGATGATGCAACAAGACAATGACCCAAAAAGTGCAAGTAAATCAACAACAGAATGGCTATAAAAAGGACATTTGGTCAGATCAGACGTTTATGCATCAGAGCTGCTGACCTGCAGAGGTTCTGCTCTAAAAGTAAGTAAAAGTTTATTTCTACAGCAGCATTCTAGAATAGACATCACAAAGTGCTTTACAATTCAAAGACATTGCGACAATTCAGGCATATTAAAATTCATGACAGTGAGACAACATGTTAGACATGTCAGACTAAATATACCTTAAAAAGCCACCATACAAGGCGTAAATGTCGTACGCTAAGAATTAAGCAATCCAGGAGTGAGTAGACACAACTCTCAGGCCAAAGCAAGCTTAAAAGGATGAGTCTTTAGCTTCTTTTTAAAGATGTCCACACTGTCTACTTAAGTCCAAAGGCAGAGATTTCACAGTTTAGGAGCCATCACTTCAAAAGCACGGTCTCCTTAGTCTGGAGTCTAGAACGAGGCCTGAGGGACCTGCATAAGGCTGTAGAAGCTCGCTGATATAGGCAGGAGACTGGCCGTGTAGGGCTCTAAGATCCAGACTCTTGAAATTAATTCTAGATTTTATGGGAAGCCAATGCAGAGAAATTAAAAGAGGTGAGACCTTTTCAACCATCTGGTCAGAAGCCTCGGGATGAAGAGTTTCGGCTGGTGAAGAGCGAGTTGCAGTAATCCAGCCGAGAAGAAACAAAAGCATGAAATATCATTTCCATCTCCTATGAGGTACAATGTGCCTATTTAGCAGTGTTCCTTAGGTGGAAAAAAATGAGTGAATTAAACATGATTATCTAGACAAAGCCGAGAAAAATCCTGATCAGCAGCTACAGTAAACATTTGGTGCAGGTTATTGCTGCTTATGGAGCTTCTACCAGTTATTAAATGCAAGATTCACATATTTTTACTGTACTATAAATAATATCTTAATAAAGACATGAAAAGTAGGGTTATTTTATGAGTCATTAGTTCAGGCAGAACGTTTTTAACTCATGCGGACATCCCAAAGGGTTCACTAACTTTTTCTTGCCACTGCATGTGTATTCGGTGAAAGTATGACTTACATGGATAATACTGACTCCTAAGACACACACACACACACACACACACACACACACACACACACAGGGCTGGAAAGTATTGCTTGCTCATTGTAAATAAAACATAAAGTCCCTCTATCCCAGGAGAAGCCGACATTACAATTTCTGCACAGGACAGCAAAGTTTGCAGCTACTGCAGAGACGTCTCTGTCCCAGGATTTTATCCCCGTCTCACTTTCCCTGCACTTTAATCCAATTCCTGTGACTTAAAGAACAATATCACCAAAACATCAAGATGAAAGATCAACATTTTTACATGAAATCCCTTTACTGCTTACATCACTCTGTGTGCATGCATACGTGTGTGTGTGTGTCCAGTGGAGGAGTTGGATATTGGTGATGTCTTCTATTTCAGTGCATCATTACTGCAATTAATGCAGTAACATTTTTACTGTTATTACTAAAATTAGTTTTTTGTCAATTACTGTTAATATTAATCTCTGTCTGTCTGTCTGTCTGTCTGTCTGTCTCTCTCTCTCTCTCTCATACTGGATAAACCTCTAAAGCAGAAGGACTATCAATACGTTCTATATCATGGCCTCTGACAAAGCCCTTTTGAGTGCTTTATGTCAGCGCTGTGTGAGAGTGCCATAAGTAGCTATTATCATTCATAAAGAGTTATAGCTATGGCGGCAACACAGTCGAGGGGGGGGAAAAAAAACTGGAGAGGTAGACATGAAGGGAAAAACGCAGCAGAAGAAAACTCAAGAAAGTTGGAGGAACGAAAAAAAGAAAATAAAAAGCCCAACGCTGCATTCACTTTTGGGGATTTCATCTTTATCCATATACTTGTGAGGTTATTAGAAGACTCTGCCACCATTGTGACTGTGCTGCAGGAAGGTCACTGAACCTCAGACAGGAAGTCCTAAAATAAACATCAATCTGATTTAACTGTGACTACTGCAGCACCCGTTCAAAACGTGCCTGTTCTGAACGGGTCAGACTTTCTGGTGTGCACCGCAGCCTGCCAGTATGTCTTCTGAGCTAGCTGCGTTAGCTGTACGGGGTCGGGACTGGACCGGAGCGTATCCTGCCGCCACGGACTACTTTTTACCGGCACGGCTCAATTTGAGAACTGCTCATTCAAACAACGTCATAAGTGACGCTGCACGTCTTTGGGTCCTGATCCACAAACCTGCTGAATTTAAAAGTCGTATGGGGTCGTGGTCGTTTTACTCTATCCTGCTTCTAACGCCCACTTTCTTATTGATCGGTGTGTTCTGAGTTTTGACTCGTGTCCTAACAAATTATTTGAAATATTCCAGTTTGGTTTGTAATCCGCAAAAAAAAAAAAAAAAAANAAAAAAAAAAAAAAAAAGTCTGGTTCAACAAACTAAAAGTAAAAAAATACACACAAGAAAATTCCAGCTTTTATCCAGTGTTTGTGCTGTACCAACTCAATAATCCAAAACTAATACTTTCTAATGTATCTCACTCTCACTGTCAAAAGCTTGTATACATCCAACACCGATATCCTTCCTCTTTACAACAACCCAGACAGTCAGCGCACGCGCATTTTATTATTATTTATTATTATTATTATTTTTTTTACAGTGCTGTATGTATTGTAAAAAAGGTGAAACAATTAGATTCGATCAGTATTAATATAATCTAACACATACAAAAGGGGATTGTGGACATATTTCAGGGCCTAAACAATATCTGCAACTTAATAAAAAACTAAATCCAAATACGAACAGTATAATTAATTAGGCATTTTTCTAAACTCAAATAATCACCAAATTAGCTTTTACACCGGGTTCTAGAGATGTTGGTGCCACAGACGGAGATTTCTGGATTTATAGTTAGATGAACAGCTGATGTTGTTGGAAATCCTTCACCACCCTGCAGCCACTCTGAACAGCCACACAGATCTCTGGATTTTATCTGTCTTTAATTAGTCAAAAGTTATTTCTCATTTTCATGTATATTGCAAAAATCCTACCATTCTTAGGTTTATAATAGCTTCAAATCCTATTAGTCAAACTTGTAGCCTGCTTAAAATGAGAAAGTGATGTTTTTAAAAGTGTAATCTGCATCTGCTTGCGTCTTATTCACTGTCTGCAGACAGTGAATCAGGAAAATGATAATTCATAAAAATAAAACAAATCACTGTTTTACATTGCATCACACTAAATAAGCAATGATTTATGAGCATTCATAAAGCTTCTGTTATGTTAATTAGCACATTGTCCAATTACCAACATTTGTTGTAAGGTGTGTTAGGTAAAAGCCAATGAAGATCAGCATGTTAATAACTAAATATTAAAGTTTTATCCTGATTCATCTGGTGTCAACGTGAAACTGACACATTAAATCAACATAAACATAAATTCTGCTGTAGAGCTCCACATCTTAAGAGACTGTCACGAAGATAAAATAAGAGACCAGACTGAGGTGTGTTGCTTGTGAGAGAAACACGGAGCACAAAAGATGAGCTTTAAAGGACCATACCATCCATTTTGCATGTTTGAGCCGAACGTAATGCGACACACAAAAAACCTTTCATAGCCAGCAAAGGGCAAAAAAACAGATTTTATCAAAAATATATGCAAAATAATTAGTCCTTCAAGTGGTGCTGTCTGCATGTGTAGGCGATAAAGGATCATACCTCCCATTTTGCATGTTTGAGCCTGAGTTTGGGGGGGGGGGGNGGGTTAATCTGGCCTGCTACACACAGCTGGCCGCCAATGGCTGCAGCCCAATGGGAAAAGTATCGCAATGGCCAATCCGACCCTGTGTTGGAGCAACACATTGCTAGCTTACCTACACTAGCATTGTTAGCAAAACATGAACACACAACTCATCTTTTTAGCCCAAATAAACTGAGCCCATTTAGCCCTTAAAGGACCATACCACCCATTTTGCATGCTTGAGCCTAATATATTCAATTTTCATACATGTAACATTACTGACAATCATTTCCCAAAGCATACTCCTGGAACAGTGAATTAAAAATGTTTTTCCTACCTTCCAGACCTCCATTGGTTTCAGTTCATTCTGCTATTAAAATCAACTTGTTGATACTTGAAATGTTCTTGGGATAGTTTTGATGAAGATTCTCAGTCAACCAGGTGGTAGATAAGTAAGTAAGTAAAGTTTAAAGATAAGTTGTAGAAAACTCAGTCAGGTCAACTGGATTCAAGACTTTTTAATTCTGAAATGTTTCACCATCCATCCAAATGGCTTCGTCAGTCAGAAATTAATGAACAGAAGGAGGTTAAACCTTCAGTAACTACAGCAACTATGGTATCCAAACACAACTAACCTTTAGTTCAAATCAAACAGATATTATTCAAATTTACTTAAAAAAATTTCTTGGGATAGGTCATCATCGCCTACAAGACATGTATTCAGGTTTTTTTTTTAGAAGTTATGTAATTTTAGCCTTAAAAGCACCATAAAAAGTGTGGAGTGAATGTATGCCTTCACCAGGGAATATAGTCCCAAAAGAAGATCTGTGTTTGTGGAAAAATTTAAAAGATTGTGACTTCATAAGACTGTGTAACTATTAGCAGGAGAAACATGGATTTTTAAGGTGGGTGTATCACTTGAATATTTGATTTTGAAAGATTAAGAGATTTTGCAAAATATCAGGAAAGCTGAAATACGGTTTTATCCTTTGGGAAATGATTGTCAGTAACGTAACATGTATGAAAATTGAATACATTAGGCTCAAACATGCAAAATGGGTGGTATGGTCCTTTTAAGAGGCACTGTGCCATGTGTGAGATCAAATCAAAACTCACCATTTAATGTACTGATCACTAAAACGTGACGCAAATACAGTTAGAAGCATCAGATTTCATGCTGACGAAATTTATTGTCAGAATGAAATATGTCTTCATGTTTGTATGGCAGTGTGTTTTATGAATCGCTGCCTGACATGTAATGTCAGGAAATACTGTAGTAACCCCTCTTTCAAGGCCAAAGCTAAAACATGCTGCAAACAGATGTTTATGATGAGGGAATGTGGACGTGTGACGATATTTGATCTTAATGACACGTTAAATCTGACAGAGTGTTTATGAATTACTATGAAGACTCAGAAATTTGACTCAGAAACTTATATTCACCTCATGCCTCTAATTGTCAACACTGAGGGAGGAGCAGTGAATAAAGCGGACAGGAAACAGACCGTCCCTGTGGAGTGTAGCATCACCTTATTTCCTGTGTGGAAGCTTTTCCTCCTTTCTGTCTCAGCCTGTCTCCAAACATGTTTTACAGCTGAACTCCTCTGTGTGAGAATGTTGTTTTTTCACGTGGAGGAAACAGAGAAGAGAAAGAGCAGGAGGTGAAAAACTGGCAAAGAAGCAGGAAGAGATGATGAAGAGATGAGTGGAGGATGAGGGGAAAGGAGATGGAAGGGGTGGAGGGGTGGGGAGTAGAGAGAGGCAGGGCTTCTTAAACTAATGAGATATTGATTTGGGAGAGACACACCTCCTCAGGGCTTCCAGCTGACATGTAGATAAATGGGCAGCCATTCATTAGCTAGAGAGAGAGAGATAATAACACTCATGCACTGAGACAGAGAGAGAGAGAGAGAGAGAGAGAGAGAGAGAGAGAGAGAGAAGGAGAGATTTACAAAACAGAACAGTGGAGGATCTGAACCCAGTAAAGGAAATTAAAGAAGCAGAAAAAAAAGAGAAAATGTCCAGTGAAATACGTTTTGGTTTGTACCAGACATCACTGGTTTTACTGGGTCACGTAGTAACACGACTACTGTGTGGGTCTGTGTGTGTGTGTGTGTAAGTGTGTGTGTGTGTGTGNGGGGGGGACACAATTAGACACTCTAAACAGTATTACATGCTGTTTACTTCCCTGGCTGGTCGCATGTGAATATGAAATTATGATATTGACGTGAGATGAATCAATTAATTTAAAGAATCACAAAATAATTGGTCACGTTAGCTGTGTTTACATGGACCCTAATATTCCTCTAATAATCAGAATAAAAACGCCTCAATCAGAAGANCTGTGTTTACATGGACCCTAATATTCCTCTAATAATCAGAATAAAAACGCCTCAATCAGAAGAGACAGGCCTGATCCGGGCCAATGAGAAGGAATTTTCAATTGGATTGAGAGGGAGTGTTTTAGACCTTTCATAATCCGTTCAGTTGGAAAATATTAGCGGCTATTAACCATGTAAAGGCTTAATCTCTGGTTGGAATAGATGTATTCTTTCTGCATGTTTGTCCTATGCGGGGCTAACATTAGCTGATGCTACTGCTTCATTAGAAAGAACAGCAGAATCCCAGGACACCATGTGGGTCCATCTGAAAACTGTATTAACGGAATGAACAAACGAATGAATGAATGAATGAATGAATTTAATTTTCTCAACATTAGAAAAAAAAACCTTCTTCTTCTTCTTCTTCTTCTTCTTCTTCTTCTTCATTTCTGGCAGATTAGACGCTTCACAGCAGAGCCACTTTGTGCATGTTGAAAAAGTTCTACTGTGATGAAATGCTTTGGGGCATGTGAACATACATCTTATCAGATCACTTTATTTAGCATCCATGTTAACAGTTAAGGTGGAATCTCTAATCAGAATGATTTCAGGTTGAAGAAATATTTGTCCATGTAACTGCAGCTATTGTTCAGACTATTTGAGCTGGAGAAGCAACACTGTAGGTTTGGTGGTGTGCTGCTCAGTGACAGCCCTCCACCCACACCATCACCAAACCCAGTCAGGGAGCCTGGCTGCTGCTCAGGAGAAACCAAACATCCTCCTGCTCTCTGAGTCAGCCAGCAACGTCCTCCTTCCTGACCCTGACGGTGCCCTGGAAAGATTATCTGGACCAGAAGAAAGATGGCCGAGCAATGATTTCATGAGCAACTGTCAGAAACAGGAATGGAAGGCGAGGCTTGTGCCCGTCCAGGTCGGCTTCAGGGGGTTTGCAGGATAATCCCTCTTCAAGGCCCTCAGTGCATTAAGCATCCAGTCAGCAACAGCAACATGGAGGAAGAGGAAGAAGCCTGGAGATGGATTTTGGATGGTAAAAAAAGGAGGAGCATGAACATGAAGCTTAATCCTCCTGAACATGAGTGCTGATCTGATCAAACATGAATGATCACCTAGAGGAGGATGTGTGACGCTCAGAGACCCAGAACATCCAAGGATCCCAGAAACATCATTGATGCTGTGTGGGGAGATGTATGTATGTGTATGTATGTATGGTATATGTATGTATGTATGTATGTATGTATGTATGTATGTATGTATGTATTATGTATATATGCATGTATATATGTATGTATGTATGTATTTATATGTATGTATGTGTATGTATGTGTATGTATGTATGTATGTATTATGTATATATGCATGTATGTATGTATGTATGTATGTATGTATGTGTATGTATGTGTATGTATGTATGTATGTATGTATGTATGGTATGTACATATATACGTATGGTATGTACATATGTACCTATGTACATGTGTGTATGTATGTATGTATGTATGTATGTATGTATGGTATGTGTATGTATGTATATATGTATGTATGGTATGTATGTCTGTATGTATGTACGTATGTATTATGTATATATGTATGTATATGTATGTATGTGTATGTATATGTATGTATGTATGTATTTATATGTATGTATGTGTATGTATGTGTATGTATGTATGTATGTATTATGTATATATGCATGTATGTATGTATGTATGTATGTATGTATGTGTATGTATGTGTATGTATGTATGTATGTATGTATGTATGGTATGTACATATATACGTATGGTATGTACATATGTACCTATGTACATGTGTGTATGTATGTATGTATGTATGTATGTATGTATGGTATGTGTATGTATGTATATATGTATGTATGGTATGTATGTCTGTATGTATGTACGTATGTATTATGTATATATGTATGTATATGTATGTATGTGTATGTATATGTATGTATGTATGTATTTATATGTATGTATGTGTATGTATGTGTATGTATGTATGTATGTATGTATGTATGGTATGTACATATATACGTATGGTATGTACATATGTACCTATGTACATGTGTGTATGTATGTATGTATGTATGTATGTATGTATGGTATGTGTATGTATGTATATATGTATGTATGGTATGTATGTCTGTATGTATGTACGTATGTATTATGTATATATGTATGTATATGTATGTATGTGTATGTATATGTATGTATGTATGTATTTATATGTATGTATGTGTATGTATGTGTATGTATGTATGTATGTATGTATGTATGGTAAGTACATATGTACGTATGTACGTATGTGTGTGTGTGTATGTATGTATGTATGTATGTATTGTATGTACATATGTACGTATGTGTGTATGTATGTATGTATGTATGTATATGTATGTATATGTATGTGTATGTATGTATGTGTATGTATGTATGTATGTATGTATGCTTGTTGACTGAACCAAGTATACAGATGACATTTTCAGAGAGCCACACCAAAAGTGCTCCAGTGGAAATCCATGAAGTTCATAGTTGTAACAATAGAATTTTTAGACTTTTTGAAATGGAGGAGTTAGAGCCACAACAGTACAAAATAAGTGTTTGAAACAGTTTCTTATGCCACTGTTTTAGCGGGTCATTAAAAAGTCAGTAAAATTAATTAAAATTCTAATAGTCAGTCCTGATGTCTGTCGTGTTGAAGTGTGATATTCTCTTATTCTTGAGAGTTTTCGTGGGAGCGCTTTTGGAAATAGAAAGGAGAAATCATCAAGGCTCCTAAATGCATTTGGAGCCTTTAAAAACACCTTTTCAATATTTAAAAAACATTTCATTTAAAAAAAAAAATGCAAAGTTGCTGTTTATTACATTTTATGGTATTGAGTTATTACATGTACAGGAATCAGGGTGAAAATGAATGAACAGTGCCCTCTACAGGTGTTATGTCACTTTTAAGGTGGACCAGAAAATTACATGAGGCTGGAGAAGAAGAAACAGGTTCAGCCTCAAACAGGCAAAACCTGCACTGATAGGACTGTGGCCAGGGTTCAGGGTTCCATATTGAATTTATGACATTTTTCAGGGCTAGTCAGTTTGGGGGGGAGTGGGGATGGTGTCCATGGCGACAGCTGCCACGCCTTACAGCCATTTTAAAAAAATGTCATTCAAAGAGCTAAAAATGCTCCTGCACCACATAAAAATGAAACACAGCATCACAGAAGTTAGGATTAGCTTCAGGAATCAGGGTTAAATTTAGTCTTAGGAAGGGTTTTAAAAAAAAAAAGGTGTGTGCATGTGTGTGTGAGTGCGTGTGTGTGTGTGTGTGTGTTTCTGTGTGTATATTTGTCCATAAATCTCAAGTGGCCTCACATCTCGGAGACAAGTGCAGATCTTTACGTTGAGCTGCAGCTCTGAGGAAAAGCCTGCCTCTCTCATTCATCTCTCCCTCTCTCTCTCTCTCTCTCTCTCTCTCTCACACACACACACACACACACACACACACACACACAGAGTCACATCAGCATGTGGAGTCATAAAACGGATACTTAGAGTTTAGTTTGCTCCCAGAAATGCAGCAGAAGCAAACAGCAGCACACCGACCAAGCATTTTCTTGTTGCTTTATGATCTAATTTCACTATCCACTGTAACAGATGACCACATTAGTGATCTCTATTGTATTCTCACACTGCGTAAATGTGTTATGTGTGTTTTTAGAGCAATTAGCTGTGTTTAGGTATTGTTCCTGTGAGTGTGCTTGCATTAGCCTATACAACTTCTTAAGTGGACTCACGATGGAAATATATTTAAGTACGCTGCCGTACAATAATTATAATGAACTGACAAACAAAGCACGGAGTTTTGTGAGTAAAACTAAATAAGAAATGCTTGTTGTAGCTTCAAACTGTATAGTTATGCTTACATCTTGCTCTCTGCTTGATAAAAATCAAACTATGAATAATAAATATGGTGCATATAGAATTACACGTTACAGTTTTAAGACAACTATGTTCTGAAAGCTGAATATAATTGTTTTGAGACTGGAATCTTCCCTGTATAAGAAACCTAATGAAAACAATGAAAAAGAGCTATGGTTTAAAAAAAAAAAAAAAAAAAAAANTTTTTTTTTTTTCCTTTTTTCTTTTTTGATGTTATACTCACATTATCTGTGAGGTGTAACTGTGCCATCCTGGTGTTTGATGGCTCTGTCTCCTAATATAATTAAAGTTACATAAAGACAGAGACATGCACAGCAGGGAGAGACGTAAAACTGAGGCAGGAGAAGAACGAGGGAAAACGGAGGAGCTTTAGATAGAAGATTAAATGTACTGTCACAGGAAGCAGCTGTC
The DNA here is from genome assembly GCA_014773175.1 of Lucifuga dentata. NCBI lineage: Eukaryota > Metazoa > Chordata > Actinopteri > Ophidiiformes > Bythitidae > Lucifuga > Lucifuga dentata. The sequence goes on from VXCM01006020.1 coordinate 27,319, forward strand.
CAACATGGAGAACCAAGTCAGCCATGATGCTCCACTTCCTGCACTCAGGTTGGAGAAATAAACTCTTTAATCTATGAGTTTTAATACTAAATTATAACGTGTGACCACCTACCTTTTTTTTTTTTTTTTTTTTTTTTTTTTTTGAATTGCTGCTGACTTCAGGTATGATTAAAGGTGTGACATGCAGCCCTTCATGTAGCTGCGGCTGAAATGCGACCTCTCTTTTTCTCGCTGCAGCACGTCTTATGTCTGCTGCTGTCACATTCTGCTCTTTCTAACCTCATAGAAGAAAAGCTGAAGTGACTCATACCACGCTGACGTGAATGTGCTCATGATGTCATTTCCTGTAGAGTGGCTGCAGGAAATGACATCATGAGTGCAGCGTTTTATGAATCTGTTGACTTTTTCCCAGTTTGGTCTATTTTTTTATGTTATCACTACACTATTTAGTGGACCAAACTATTACTTGTTTTTATCCATGGTTAAAGTTTACTCTGCATTTGCTCTTAACAGTAATAAATCTATCCAGAAAGGCTGTCTGTGGCACCAACATCTCTAGAACACGGCTGTATGAAGTTAAAATTCAGCAGGTTTGTTGATCAGGACCCAAGGATGTGCAGCATCATGTGTGAAGTTATTTGGATGAGCGGTTCTGCAATTGAGCTGTGCCTGTAAAAAGTAGTCCACGTGGCAGGATACGCTCCAAGCGCAGCGGCATATGCTCCAGTCCACGGGCGCTTATGGCCGACTATGGTGTCCGGCCTGATCCAAACACGCACGTTTTGAACAGGCACAGCACTAGTTCTAGATAAAAAGCCAAAGTCTCACCACCTTCTTTGTTGGCTTTGTTCTAAATCAGGAAATAAATCGTTGGTTTGCTTTCACAGTCAGAAATGTCTGCATGTGGAAGCCACAAAATCCAGACAGGAAGTAGTTTGTATGGTGTCAAAGTAAATCAAAGTAACAAAGACGAATGTGGATCCTTTCCTAGTCACAGCATAATTTGATCCATGAAGAAGAAAACTATGACAGCAGAAGCTGAATCTGACTTCAAGACATTTGAACACGTATTAGCTAAGACTGATGTGTTTCCACCTTCAACAGCATCGTTTGATTAGCTACCTAATTAAAGGAGGAGTTTACTTAAAATGAACCAGGTGCACTTTGTCCTCTCTGCTTCTGCATCCATCAGCAGACCAGTACTTTGTTGAGAACAACTTTGGATCACGTTCACACCACAAACGAGCCTCTCCACAGCTTGTTACCGGGCGGAGGCCACTTCCTCTGGTCAGATTGGTCCCAAACTCAACAAACTGGATGTGCTTTAGATAAGATGGGCTCAATGTTCCTGTCCAGTAAAGCAGCAGTAACACTTAGCTAGACAATAACATTTACATTTGCACACCTCATCATTTTCACCAGGATAAAACAATGCTGTAGTTCATGCAGGCAAACTCATTGGCTGCTTTAACCTTAATTAAAATGAAAGGTCATTCATTTTAATATAGACAGAAAACCAGTTCTAAGTGTCAGCTTTTTAGAAAGACTATTAAAAGTCCTCCCTTAAAAACTCATTTACAAGCTCGCCCAGCAGCTGTGTGCAGCAGAAAGGTCTGAACTGCAACAGGATGCATTTTGTGCCATAAAGAAATAGTTTTAGAAAATGTCTACAAAATGCTGCAGTGCAAAGATTTTATAGAGAGGGCGAAAAAAAAAATTTAAATAAATAATAAATACATTATGTAACATTTACAGATGCAAATGACAATCTGAATGTAAAATATTGTTATGAATTTTGTCTTTCCATGAGTCATGTCTCTTTACTCCTTTGACTCTCCTGTATCTCTCACTGCTCCATTCACATCTTTTTACCTCCCACTAAGGAAGTCATGTGATCACCAGCGTTCGTTTGTCTCTTTGTTGGTTGGTTTGTTTGTTGGTCAAAAGTTATGGATGGATTTGGATGAAATTTGGGACACAGATAATGTCAAGAGAAAGAAGCGATTAAATTTTGGAGTGATCGACCTGATGGTGGTGTCGTAAGAACTACTTTTATATTTTAGCCTTTAACTTTTGAACTGCAAACCATAAATTATAAATTATTTTTTTCATGGATTCCTTCAGTCTATCCAACCATATAAGCCACGCCCATTTCTGCCATTTTTATCTTCTACAATTTTGTCTCAATCAGCAAAAAATATTGCATGTAGAATGTCTGAACCAAGCTGGAAAAATAATTATTTTGTTTTTTTATATTCCTCTTCTTTCCTTCATTCCTCTCCTCTTTTTTTATATTCATCATTTTTTTTCTGCAATTGGATGCCAAATTTGTGTGCAACCAGCTGTAAAATCCTTGGCAGAGGTATGCGTGCATTCTTGTTCTTTTTGTCATTTAGTCTTTGTTTGCTACAATATTCATCTCTCTACAATTCTATTTTTCCGCGCCCATGCCTGCCCTTTCTCATTCCATCCTTTACTCCCTCTCTCCTTTTCCAGTCACTTCCTCCCTTTCTGATGATGTTCAAAGATTTCCAATGAGCCAGCCACCAAACAGTTCTCTCTCACAACCCCCAGAGCCTCACAGAGACCATCGATTCAGCAGGCCTCTGCTCTCTTTCCCTCTGTCCATCCTCCATCCTTTCCTAAATGTGGTGGACCATCTTCAGCTGAGAGGTTATTTCCATTCCACATCTTAATGGCTGTGGTATTGAGTGTGTGCTGATTGTTTTAGCTGGTGGAGAGCAGCATTGACCCAGCAGGACCGCCTGACTACAGCCCCGCGGGACAACAAACCAGGTCCACAGACAACAGTGCCCTAATCAGTGCCCTCTCCAGCCCATGCAGGAAGGACTGAAACAATGTGAGAGAGAGCGAGAACATAGAGAGAGAGAGAGAGAGCAAGGTGGAGGAAGTGGAAGGGTGGTTGTATGAGATAAAGGCCAGTGTCAATCAATTGATAGAAATGACCAGAGCTACAGAACGCCAGGGGGATTCTGTATTCTCTAACTGCTTACTTTCACAATATGATACAGGTGTGTGTGTGTGTGTGTGTGCGTGTGTGTGTGTGTGTGTGTGTATTTTTGCTTACAGCTCTGCTCTTGGATCTTTAAAATTTCTTGGCACAGTTAGACTTCATTCTTGGGGCTGTAATCTGTGCAGACCCTCAAGCCTTGTTTATGCTTTCCGCATACACATGGACATGTATGCGGTTCTGTTTACTGTAAATATTCTATTAGTGGGTGGGGCCTTTATTTACCTTAACTGTGGGTAGAACCTGGCCAATATAGGAGACAGGCTTTTATTAGAGACAGGGCTTTATTTCTAACTAGTGCAGTGGCCGTTCAAAATGCCTGTTCGGACCGGGCCAGACTTCAATGGTGTGTGCTGCAGCCTTCTATTAGTGCCCATGGACTGGAGCATATGCTGCTGCACCCGGAGTGTATCCTGCCGCATGGACTACTTTTTACCGCCACAGCTCAATTTGAGAATCGCTCATCCAAACAACTTCACACGTGATGCTGCACATCCTTGGGTCCTGAACAACAAACCTGCTGAATATCAACTTCATACAGTGCTGGGTTCTAGAGATGTTGGTGCCACAGACAGAGAT
>VXCM01006021.1:0-29954 GCA_014773175.1 Lucifuga dentata
GATGGAGGCGGATGATTCGCTGTGGTGACCCCTGAAGGGAAAGCCGAAAGGAAAAGAAGAAGAAGAAGAGAAGTTAAGTCACAGTTTAATCTCTTCAGAAACTCTTCACAGCAAATGCAGATTGGAGACATGTTTGAGCTTAAAAGATTGCACTGGTTATCTGTCAGATTACTGATTTTTAGAGACTTCACAATGAAAGTGTCTTTAACGTGGTTTTGTGTTGTTTCATGAGAGAAAAGCAACCTTTTTTAATTAACAAGAAAAATTACAAAGCATTTCCTGGTCAGCTTCCAACACACACCTGAGAGTTATTGGCACTGATTGGACACTCTCTCTGTCTCATATTGACTTACATGAATGATGATGTGATGAAATGTGTCATTTTTCAAAATATTTCACAAAAAAAAAAAAGNAAAAAAAAAAAAAGAAGAAATCACAACCCAGACAAAACCTGGACAGTTTGCGTAACTTGAAACTGTGTCCTGTAAAATAATTTATTTTTGTTCTTATTCAGGTTCATTTGCTAAAACCTTTGCACATGCTTGGTTTAAATAGTCAAATAGTATCATAGAATAATTTAGTTTTAACTCAGACTCTGAAATTAGAGTCCTTCAATAGACTTTTTGTATTGCAGATATTCTGAATAGGCTGGGTGTAACTAATAATATTAACGAGTCTTTAGTTCCATTTGGGTGCAGTGAGCCAGCGTGTACAAAGACATATTACTGCTACATCATGGAAAGCAGCCATTGTTAATGTTATTAGTTATACCTGTCTGAAATGTATAAAAAAATCCACCATGAGAACGATCTGTTAGGGCAACAAATGGAACTTTAACCAATCAGCATGGATCATTTGCATTTCTGAGCTGCCACAAAGGAAGACAGTTAGCTCAAAGTGTACACTCTCAGGTCATGTTTTACTAAGATGGTTGAATATTGATAATTAATTTTCTATGAAACTTCAAGATGTGTCACTGTAAAATCTACCTACAGAGAGTTGAGTTTACAGAGGTTTATGTACAGTACATGTCCAGTGTCTCTTAGAGATTGATTTAATGGTAGAGATTGGATCACGCTAGGTTGGGTGGTTTTAGGCTAAAGTTAGGGTTAGGGTTGGGGTTAGACTTTTGGGTTAAGTTAAGGTGTCTACAGACTGCGATTTTGGACTGTCACAGACAAAAACAGTTGTAAGAGAATTATGTCAAAGTCCCTGATCTTCAATCTGAAATGGTGGTCCAAGACTACAGTTTGAGACACATCCAGTCACTTTGCTGTGGTTAAAAAAAAGGATAAAGAATAGTGTAAAAGAAGATATAATGTAATCCATCAAAGTCAAAACAACCTTCTGTGTGAAGCACTCTGATAAACATATTTGATGTGCTGATGAATGCTGATGTATTTGTGAAAGCGTGTCATTTTGAGAGTGTTTTTGAATGCATTTCTCACCAACTCTTATGAAAATGGGGGTTCACATGATAGATGGATTCACATTTACTGGAAAAATCATCTTTCCCTGGGGAAAAATAGAGTTTGCTTTCTTTTTCTGTGGAACAAATGGTAATACAAAATCAAAACCTAACTGAGTTTTGGATGTTTTTTTTTGTTTGTTTGGATCACCCACATTTCTGTGGGAGGATTATGGCCAGTAGGTTATACAAACTAATTCTGGATAAGAACCAGATGACAAGTTCAAACTGTGTGTGAGAAATACTGGATGCAATGACCTCCAAAACACTGGCAGAGAGTCCAACATGCATCTCAACTCAGGATTGTGAAACTTCACAAAATCACTTCATACACATACACACACACACACACACACGGCTACCAGATGTAAGCTAATTAAACATTGTAACAGACCAAGAAAATGTTACAGCTGCTAGTGATTTGTCCCTTTTCCAACATTTGTCACTCATAAACATCAGTTGACTTCCAAGGAAGTGAAATGAATTCATAAACATCATATTCATTTCACTTCCAAGGAAGTGAAATGAATATATATTTATGAGTGACAAATGATTTAATATTTGCTTTTTGTTCAACACTCTGTGTAAATCTCCATGAGTCTTTTATATGATTATTTTCCTGCTCATCTTGTAACCAGACATCATCAGTTTCCACTTTAAAAGAGATGAAAGAGGGCTTTATTGCAATTTAGAAAACATTCAGTTGTTTGTAGTACTGATAAACTACAGAAATACCCACTGAGCACATCTGGAGCTGCTTTGTGGATGTAAGAAACTAGATGGCCACTAGATGGCGCATGTACGCTTTCCCAAAGAGCTAAACTCGCAGCTTTTTGACAGAAATTCATGATAACATATTGTCCGTGTGTGTGTGTGTGTGTGTGTGTGTGTGTGTGTGTGTATGTGTGATTTAACAAACATTCAAGATTTGTTTGTAGAACAATTGATAGATTTGTTAATACGTGGACTTTTGTAGGTTTAATATAAGGGCTGCAACAACTATTATCTGCAGCTGCTTCCATTATCAATTAATCTGTTGATTATTTTTTTTATCATTTGATAAATAGTTTTGGAGATACAATATCAAAATGCTTCCAAAGCCCAAGGTGACAAGCAAATTTCTTATTTTTCCTCTGAAGAATAGTCCAAAAATTCAAAGAAATTCAGTTATGAAAAATGGCTTGGAACCAGACAATGCTATTTAGTGCTATAAATTACGTGCACTAACTTCTTTGCACTAATAAAATTCTGTCTCACAGTTATTCAAAATAAGGACAAACTAAACAAGAAAATGCAATAAATGAACACAACAAATCTAATTAGAGTGCTGGAAAAGTAGAATTATGCAATACTAAAGATACTTTCTGTGTTATGTTCTGTTATTTTTTTGTTTTGTTTTTTAGCTCTAACTTATCGACCTCTCCTCATCTGAGACGTGGAGCTTCTGCCACTAAAGACAAAGTGTTGTGAGGGTTTGTGCAGTGTCGAGGTCAAACCCCAGAGTGAGAAATGGAGGAATGAATGAACGATAACATCCTCTCTGCCCCCATATGTCACTGTAGTAGTGTGCACCAACCTTCAGCCTCTTCCTGCATGCTGAATCCTGATGAATAAAAGCAGTTTGGACCTCTATTTAGTATGCATGGACAGTAATGCCAGACTTCTGGAAAATCAGGACAAACACTATGGAGTTAAATTATTGATGCATTAATAAAATGTAAGCACTGTTTTAATATTTCAGGTGGTCCAGGTAGATTCCAGGTACTTCATTACTGCTGGAGAGTTTAACTGAAGGTGATTTTCATGCTTTCAGATTAGTTGCTGCTCCATGCTGAGAACATTTAATTAAGCTTTTTTCTTTTCTTTTTCTAGACAATGTATAAAATGCATAGTGGTATCAAGTTAAAACAATACTGATTTCTGTTTTTTTTTTTTAACCAAACATTGTCAATATTCATGATCTTATCTCATGAATGTAAAATCTCACTCTGCAAAGTAACTATGGTCATCAGGTTAATGCAGTGAAGTAAAAATGTGGAAATACTCAACTAAAGTACCAGGATCTGAAAATGATACTTAAGCTCAGTACTTGGAAAATGCCTAGAATCCTGCACTTCCTCAGTTTGGAACCAGCCAAGAATATGTGGCATGTGTGTTGGTGTCAGCTTCCTGGTGGAACAGAATCCTCTGTTATCTGACACTTTGCCTTGTTGTTTCTTTCAGAGGGATGAACAGGAATCAAAAATGGATGGTTCTGCCCCTGTGAACATAGAAAATGCCTCGCGAGCATGTCAGCGGGATGTTGATAATAACTCTGCCTCTGACAGGTCTATACAGGCAACTTACACACACACACACTGAATAGAAGTGCTGACAGGGAATCCAGTTGAAGGAGTCTGCTGAAAACCCCTTAGAGCCATTAAGTATCCTTAATCTGTCCTTAAAGTATAACAAGTAATTACTAACTTCCATGGCTTCATAATGTCTAAACTGTGTGTGATGTTGGTACATTAAAATCCAAAATTCATGAAATCTCAACTTTCTTTATCTATCTAAAGCTTGGGTCCATCTAAATAAATTAGAATAGTACCTGATTATATTCTCTTATATCTGAAAATAATGATCCACTAGACTAGTGGTTCTCAAAAGGTGGAACCAAGTACCATCTCTGAACCAACGAACATCAAAAGCTACATTCATTACACCTCATAACTGGGAAGCTGTAGCTCAGAATTACAGTACTAATGATCATAGTGTGTTTGAGCTAAACAAAGTGCCAAAAGTACATTTTAATAATTAAAAAAATGCTGCTAAATGTTCATTTACTAATAGAAAATTACTATTTATGGTGTGAGGGGCCATATTGAAATAGCACTAATGAACTGAGGGTTGAGGAGCCTTGCACGACTTTTTGAATTCCGAGTTGAATTATCCCGTAGGAGGTCAGAAATTCTGAGTTATGAGTTTAATTTAAAGACAACATAAGTACTACCTTACCAACAAGCCACCAAAAGAAAAATCACAGAAAAACGTGTGCTAAAATTAATGGTCGTCCATCGTATTTAATGATGACATCCCATCTCTGCTTAGAGGTGGTTCTTTGATGAATAAGCCAATCCGTGATCCACAAGCTTTATGGCAGGTCTGGCATATGAAGTGGTTATTAGTGGGTGCAGGCTTGTCTGTGTGTCTCCTGAGCTGCTTTTGCTGTCTCTTCCTCGTCCTCTCTTGCTCTTTGTGCTGCACACAAATCTGGCAGAGCTGACACCATGAACAGCAGTTAGAAGCAGCTTCTTCCTGCTTCTTCCATGCTGGTGGAGTTGATTTTGCACTTTTTAAGCAAAGTTTTCAGCTGGTCCTTGTAGGACTTCTTCTGCTTCCCCACACATCTGTGGCCTAGGTGTAGCTGGCCATATAGAATTCTATATGAGCCCAAAAAGCTATTTATACTCACATAGAATGAAAGAACATAGCATGCACACAAGGCGTGTTGAGTTATTTAAAAAAACAAAACAAAACAAAAAAAAAAAAAANAAAAAAAAAAAAAAACATTGTCACTGTTATCAAAACACATTTCAGGATATAATTCACTTCCAATTACTAAAGCAAACCATCACAACAGTTGTTTTTTCCTTCACATTTGGCCTTAAAATAAAGGATATCCATTCATTCATTATTTGATATATTTCCTGCAGAAATCTTCATATACATTGTGGATTTGTCATTGATAAACTCATTTTGTATTGCTTATCACTATTTCCACACAATGTCTTTTAATTATTATTTTTTTTAATGCTGTAAACAGTTGAAGCAGTGGTTTTAATGTTTGAACAAAAGGACTGACGGACCTTAAAACGATGAATAAATCATTAATTATTCAGATGTTGCTTAAATTATGTTTATTTTTTGAAGCAGAAGCAGGCAAATGTCACTTTCACTTTCAAAAGAGACAGCCATGGTTCAATCAGCCATGAAACACTACATCAGAAAATAAGTAAATCGTGTTGTAGCAATAGTTTGTAAGAAGGATAAGTTAAGAAATCAAGGTAAAGTAAAACATTTATTTTAGTATTAAAGTTATTTAATGCCAATAAACCATACATGTGGGCTGATCTGATTTTAAAGTGCAAATAAGTAAAACATCTATTTTTAAGACAACAGGTGGGATATTAATCATATGCACACGTACACACACTCTAATCATGCTCATCCTCTCACAGACACACACCATGACAAAACAACATCCTGATCAATAATATGCCCGTATGCACAAACAAACAGGATATCTTGAACAACATAATGGAAGGAGAAGAGATACAGATCACTTAACAATTGCAGAGTGTGTTTATAAGCTTCATTATTCCAGCCAACACTCACACACACCAGTTTTCATATTCAGCTTTTGTTATGTTGAAAGTTACATTTTATTTCTGTTATTTGTGTTCACACACACCAATCAAATTCCTCCAAATTACTGGAATATTAATGTACATGAAAATGCTCTGCTTGAAGTCGTTCTAAGCTACAGTTAACAGCAGAGGTGGGACCAAATCATTGTTTTGCAAGTCACAAGTCTCAACTTTAAAGCAAGTACCAAGTCAAGAGAGGCAAGTCAAAAATCAAGTCAAAACCTATAATGTTGACAAATCCAAGTAAAGTCATGAGTCCTAAACAAGTCATAATGCTATATCAAATTTGATTCCATTATTTTGGTCGATTTATACATTTTGTGAATGCTTTTATGATCATGTAATGTAATGTAATATTGGACAATGTTTAATCTTTGGTTTGAGTAAGAAATCAAACCTTTTTCGAAGGCTCAAGTCAGTGTTGCAAAAGTCAAAGTTGATTTGCAAATCTTGTTTTTGATTGTGTCAAGTCGAGTCTCAAGTTAACAAATTTATGACTCGAGTCCAAGTCGAGTCTCCTCGAGTCCACACCACTGACTAACAGTCATTCTAGTGTCAATACTCAAGTAAAAAGAAGCTTTAACCTGTCGAAATGAATTGTTACTTTTGCCACAACAAAGATTTATGCATCCATCATTTTTACCTGCATCACTGACAGCGTTGTGTACGCCTTTAAAAGACACTGGGCATCTTTCTTCTTCCTTAAATCTGGTCCATAAATAGAATCAGTCATAATCCACCAGTGGATGCAATTTTATGGGGCTACTCAGATTTGCTGAGAAAAAAAAAGAAAGAAAAATTCTCTCCTCACCATCTGTGTGTGTGACAGGGCCAAATAAGGCCTAGCAGAGGCAGAAATCAGTTCATCAGCACTCTGTGTGTGTGTGTGTGTGTGTGTGTTTGTTGTCTGCATGTCTTTGTATGTGTATCAGACTGAGGCTTTTCTCCATATATCTGCAGCATCCATGTATGTTCTTTATAAAATATGTTGCTCGAGCTTCCCTTCTTATTAAGTCAGTTTTGTCTAAAATCGAGACCTAAAAGCTTTTCTTAAAACAAATAATAAAACCTAATAATGCAGTGCAATTATTTCAGTTTGTTCCACATACAAAGCTTGGAATTGTTAGGAATTTTCTAAAAACAGGCGTCAGAACCTTTGAAAAAGACAAATTAAGGAAGATTGCATCATTAGAACAAAGAAGATTGCACTTTATTCTAGAAAATACCTTTTAAAAAGTTGATTTATCTTGGAATTGTGTTGAAATAATCTAGTCAGGTTTATTTCACATGGCAGAAAATAAGACTTTTAGCATTCAACTATCGACAAAACTGACTTGATAAGAGGGAAATGTTTGCAGTGTCTGCTTCAGTTTTTACTATAACTTAATATTCATTTTAAAATAATTCCTTGTTAAATACTGTGTACTCACAAGGGGAAAAAATCATCATATTTGTAGTTTAAAAAGTCACACTGACCCACTTCAAAGAATATTTAGTTCATTTGAATTATTTAAATTTTCACAGAAATGGGGCAGTTTGGGAAGCTGAACCAATTCAGATCTTTGGACCTGCTGGGAAAAGCAAGCTGGGAAATGACTAAACAGACAACCAACCAACAACTACTTTTGAGATGCCCTCGTGCAAGGCACTTTAACCCAACTCCTCCCTGTGAAACGGCTCAGTGGGCAGCAGCAGAAGACTGTGGTTGTACTAGGAAGCTCCGATGCAGGAAAAAGGCGTCATTGGAAAACCACAAGGTGATTCGAAGGTCAAATCACTTTGATAAATAAATGAATCATCCGTATCACCATGAGCGAGAACACACAAAGGGACACACAGCATCACTATTTGTATTAGAGTTTTTTTTCTTTCTTTTTTTAGAAATGTCTGTATCACTGCAAGCATCTTCATGCTAACACAGGAGACGAGGTCAGCAGATGTAAGGGGCTACCAGTGTAAAGCTGTGTCTTAATTCAGAGGATTCGTTGTCCAGATTCTTCATTTATAGAATGAATATGTCATGATAAATTGATGATGTCTGTCCCAATTTAAAGGCTCCTCCAAATGCAGCCAAGATGCCACACAGTCAGTGGATCCTCAGTATCCAACAGTCCTTTGATCTTCTCTGGAGAATTTCGATGATTCTTGTCAACATTGGGAAAAAAAAAAAAAAAAAAAAAAAAAAAAGAAAAAAATCACATGACCATGTAATAATTGCCAAGTATTCATTGATCACTGGTAAAAATATCATTAGAACTAGAACAAAGCTGCTGCTGCAGGTAAATAATATTCTTGTTAGCAGCTTGGGTATGTTGTTAATTGGAGAGTATTACAGGAAAATGGAAGTTATCGTGGAACACAGCTTATTCTGTAAACTCAGGAATTCATAGAAATTGCCCTTTTTTTTCTACTGGTACCTTGGTCCTTTGACAGCAACATCCTACTGTTGCTGTCAAAGTTTAAAGTGTAAAATATTTGACTTTGCAGCATAAGTGGAACTGGACAAATGCCATCAGTTTTGGCTTGATCTCATTTGTGGGGAAGGCTCAGGTTCAACTGAGATTCCAGGTTTTCCAAAGGACCATGAGGGTGAGTCCTTTTATCCAGCCACTAAATTGGGTCACAGTCAACTAAAAAAAGGCTCTGGACAGTCACCTCCCACAGTACTGCAGTGGCACATTTTTTGATAGTTTTCCCCCCCCAAAGCCCCAAGCTCGAAGCTCCAGCCTGTCCTCTTCCTCTTCTCCATCATCTTCAACCCCATCTCTCTCTCCCTCCTCACACAGACTCGGTTCCTCCACGGAGGTCTCCAGATTGGGGTTGTAGCTGCTGAGCGTGTGCGCCTCGCTGTACTCATAAATGGTGGGCAGGCTGCTGCGTAAACTGAAGCGGCGCCGCAGGGCTACTAATAGAGGCTGTGGCACGGTGAAAATATCCACATTGTTGCCCATGTCCACCCAGGCGAGGCAGGGGAACTTCTTGGGATCCTTCAGTGCATCTGCCAGGTCTTTGAGGATAGCCACTGTCAGACGGTTGCCGTTGACTGCGAGTATTGTCAGTTTCGGCAGGCAGCTGAGGAAGGGCAACAGCAGCCGTAGGCTCTCGTCCTGCAGCTCGGTGAAGCTCAGGTCCACAGCCGACACGGCGTCGGTGCTGCTCTGGAGGTAGAAGGCCACACGGTGAATGTCCCGACCAGACAGAGGGATGCCTGACAAGTTGACAACATCACTGGACAGTTTCTTCTTCAGGGTGGTTTTCAGACTATTGGGAAGAGGAGACAACAAAGAAAGGCAGATTTTCTTAGTTTGTTTGGATCTCTGAGGCACAAAAATGGCCATTTATCTTTGACTGTAATATATGGGCTAATTCTTCAATACTGGCAGTTATTTTTTCAAAGTGTGTAAAGACAAATGATCTTTACTTAATGATACTGTGGTTATTGATTTATAAGACTCTGTAATGGGGTGCCACACTTCATCACAAGTGGAACTGCAAAGTATGCAAAACAGAAACAGCAGCCACAAGAAGAATTTAGAGAGTGCAGTGATCAATAATGTAAAGAGAGAATTTGCATTTAAATGTGTCTCGGTCCCTCAAGGGCCAAATTCTATCTCTCGGGCCAAACGTATTCTACAAAAAGGACCAGCTGTTTCCTGTTATGCTATTTCTTTTCTGCAGTGCTGTCTCTGAATATATACAAAACAACTATAAAATAAACGAATGAATAAATCATTTAAAAACAAGAGTGAATGGGGCAAAGGTGAACATTTTGCCCTCCAAGAACGCTGAACCTTCTCTCTAGGCTAATCAGTAACAAATATATCATCTTATTTTGAGCTGTGGTTGAAGTTTTACCACGGGTTAAGTATTATTTACAATTCAGTGGCAACAGACATGCATTTCTTCAAGTGGGGTAAACAACATATTTTGTATTAAAAATGTTAGAATACACTATGTTTAGGCAAAATCCAACAAGTAAAGGTTTTCGCCTATCCTCATATGGTTTGTTCATGAAATGAGCTTTCACCCTACACTTTATTCCTTCTTATCTGGAATACAAGCAGTCTTGGTACACTTACACTCCATATTCCACCAAATAGAACTGAAGCTGGAGGTACAACCTGAAGTTTCTGTCCTCAACAAACTACACAATCTGAATTCTCTGGAATCCCTCTGAATGTTTTCAGAGCTTAACAATTGCTTTTAAACATCAGAATTTCACAGTCGTATTGCTCTTTAAAACTGTTGAATAGCTTTGATGTATACTTTGTGTGGCACTTTTTTTTTTGCGTCTAATCTGATTTTATTGTTGTTAAAATTTCTAGTAACTCGACACAGTTATAAATGTGGAGTCTTCCTTGATGGTGCTTCAAGATGAAATGATGATATTCTACAACGGTCACACAAATTAAACAAATTATTGTAAATGATGCATCATTTCCTTCAGCTGCTGTACACACAGTAAAAAGTTGTAGCCTCCTTTTAAATTTGGGCACACATCATTTCCCTAAGTTTTATCAAAATTTGATCCTGGGAACAGGTGATGTAGACATTATCTTTTCAGCCCAAATGAACTTCAGAAAACAGGTTTAAAGTGAATCCATTCTAAGGAACGTAGATCTATAGCATTTGTCATTCTACATCATTGTATTCTTACTGCCCAATACTGTAGAACCAGGCAATGTCAAGAAAAATGCTCTCTTTATACCAGAATCTGATTAAATATGCACTGGCTAACAATATAGAAGCTTTGTCAGAGTAACAGTGGAGTGCAGCGTATTGTGGATGAATGTATTAAGAACCTGCTACAGTGCTTCAGAGCCTCTGTTTTTACTGGACTTAAACCTTACAGGAAAGCAAACTACCTAGAAATGTCAATGAGGTGGATGCGTGGGAGACATTGTTTAAAAATCCAATAAACGAAGGAAAAATGTAATGTTTTACCGGTCTAAGGTTTATCCGCTCCTTTGTCTTATTCTTGTTTGGTTGTCCCTCTGCTTCCTCAGGCATTCTGAGGATTATCCTTGTGTTTCTCTGGCTCTTTCTCTCTCCTCTCCAGTCTATCTGTGAGCCTCATATACATCAGCAGGCTGTGGTCTTTACATTTGTCACTGTCCCCGCTCTGGAGCAGTGTTAAGCAAAAGAAAAAAAAAATCTGCAGTAAACTGGGGCTTAGATTTGCAAGATTATTGATTCCATGATTGGGCTATAATTCACCTCTCCCTCCCTCCCTCCCTCCCTCATATCTTCACTCTGGCTCACTGCCTCTCACTTTCTTTCTTTTTTGGCCTTTTTTCCTCGCTCTCATACAATTGTACAGCCTCTCTGGTTCTGAATTTGATTGGCTGAAACACATGAATTGCCTCTTTTCCTCTGATTTGGATTGCTTATGAAATCAGTTATTAAACCCTCTCTGGTTGCTCTGGACTGAATTGTTTATAGCTTGTAAAATTAAGGTAACTTTTATGAGAAAATGTTGCCTTTTATCTCAAATATTATTGAGACTGACATTATTTCCTTTATTCTCACTTCTTAAAATGCCAGTGAAGCACAACTGCATCTGCCCCAGCACACTAGAGGCTCAAAAGCCTTATCATCCTGCAGGTTTGGCAGGATATTATAACCAAATTGATTACATGGCTGCACTGATTTCTCGTCTATGAAGATTTTTCAGCTTCTTCTGGAGCAGTCAACCTCTCACCTGTGTGCTGATATTAGTGTGTCTGTCTGTGGAAGAAATCCTTTTTTATATAGAGCTTTTCCACATGACGAAGGCAGGCAGGGGAGCTGGTTGAGTGGGTGGTGTAGGGGAGGGTGGGGCCTCTAATGTGCTTTTAATGAGACAGAGTAGCGAAGGCTTCAGACACTTCCTCCTGGCTACGTGGGCAGAATGTCGCCCACGGGGTTGGGCAACGGTCCCAGGAGCACAGCTAGCCTTTCTAATGCCACAGTGTGTGTTACAGTCTATCACCATGAAATGATAACAACATAAACAACAAAATGTGTAATGTGGCGGCCTCTGATGTGCCTGCCATGCTCGTAGGCAGTGGTGCATTTCCTGTTGGAGCAGCTCAGACACAAACATCTTCAAAGGAATCCATAGTCCTTTCGCATGAACGCGACGCATTTCAGGAGCATCCCCTGCATCGAGTCTCATTTAAAAACAAACAACTGAGGGGAAATGCATCTATTTTCATCTTCAGGAGCAACTGATACAACATTGCAGGCATCGAAAAAGCGTTGACTCTAATGTCAAAAATACCGGCTGCCTAAATGTGGGTTCAGACAGGCTGTTTAATTGCTTTTCATAGCATGTCCTCAGGGATGTTGTTAACTTTTACACACTGTATAAGGGTCCTTGCTGATCTATCATTATGTAAACCCCAGAGGTAAGGAATAAAACATCTCAGGTTTGAGATGTTGAAATCAAATGGAGGAACTAGCAAGCTTACAGAAAAAGTTGCTAGAAAATCGGAGAATTCATTATTTAACAATGCAATTAGAAGCTTTGATCTTGTTGGGGAGTCAGTGATTTGGTCTGCATTTAAACTGAAGAGGCTGCAGTTCATACTGGTTAAGAACCAGTGGCTTCATCTTTCTCCCAGTCTGCTGATGCAGAGACTTACACGGACAGCCTCAGATGCTCACAGCTCAACACATCTACTCCTTCCTCGCAACACTTCCCCCATACAGAAGTCTAATATATGCAGAGGCAGTCTTTGGAAATGCTATAAATGTATATCATATAATGTACATATACAGTGTGTTATATGTAGGAATATCAGATACTGTATGTCCTTAATTGAAATGGGGAGACTTTTATATGTGTATTTGCTCCCTTCCCAATATCTGCTGTTTTTTGCATATTTGTCAGACTTAACTGTGTCAGATCGTCAAACAAAATTTAATACAAGGCAAAGACAGCCTGAGCAAACATAAAATACAGTTTCAGATTGGGGGGGAGTAGTCAATTCCCAGACAGTATGTATTATGAAATATACAATTTATACCTTTAATTTTGGCAACTATGTATACAATTGATATTTGCCTCTTAAGACATTTGCTCAGTTATCCCCAACTGTACTGTATTGTGTCAGTTTAATCTTTCTAGACTATCGTTCCCCAGAGGAAATAAAAGCTTCTCCATTAAAGGTCAATGCAGATCCATTGATTTCTGTGTTCACTCATTTCCCTGCTCTCTCCTTTACATCTGATGGTACCACTCAGAGTCAGTTTGTCTCCAGTCAGTCTGGTTGTCTCGACAGTCCTGATGAGCAAAAGTGAAGCACTCATCAGCGTTGGTCTCCAGCTTCCCTACCTCACTATTCTGCTTGTCATATGTAACAAAACACTCATTCTGCACTAAATCTGAAGGGGAAATCAAGTTTAGGATTTTTTTTTTAACCTACAAACACTGACTTGGATTAACAAAAGTAACATTTCTACAAGGTGATTCATAAAATCTTGCAATATTCTGTCACCAGGGTGAGAATTTGAAACAAATGACAAGAAACACATGTAATCTGTCCACTCACAGAATACATGTTCCCCTTCATTTACTCTCATGAATCAGTAATGCATCAGGAGGCAGCAGCAGTGTGCTGGAGGTTATATTTATTTCCTCATATATATTTACTATGGGATTTTTATACTACTAAATAATGGGTTCTAAATATTATAAGACTGACCAGCTCAATAATATTCATATTGTGCTGGGGTTTTTCTGATTAATATTCACTTTTGGGAGATGCCTGAGGCTGTTCTTTTGTAGAGGCTTAGAAGCTAGATGCTCTTAGGCACACATGCTACTATTCTCAAAACTTCTTTTTATTATTATAGGTAAAAATTTCGGAGCGTAACTAGTCCCGCATAATTGGTCCTAGTCCCATGGATCATACATCAAAACATGTGGCCTGATCCCATTCAGTGTGCCGTGACTTTTCTTACCAATCTGACAAGCGGTTTTCAAAAAAATTGTGAAAAACCAGGTGATTTTTCCCCACAGAGAATGAATAAGTAGTAATTTCAAGTATTGTTTTTTAATCTCAGAAACCATAAGACATACAGTAACCAAGCTTAGCAGATTGATTCATAATGAAACCCCTGACTCTGTAAAATAAAATTACCCATATCAACCTGATGGTGGTGCTGTAATAACCCTTCATGATTTAATTTATAACTTTTGAACTGTACATTTTTTTTTTTTTTTTATTCTGGCAGGAGTTTGTCTGGACTGCAAAACATGCCATATCTCATGATTTACTTTTTCTCCTGTAACCACATTTGTTGGATGTGCACAGGAAGTCCCAGCAAAAGGCAAGCACACATTACATTTTCTTCAGGAAATGTAGACATCTTTAGTTTTTTTTCATAGCCCATTTGATTGTGCATCCATGTTCATGTCTGGGGGATGTGGCCTGGGTCGATCATATATGGTAAATCCACTGTGAACACACAAGATTTACTGTGTACAACAGCTTATAAAGGGCAATGCATGTGTGAAATGATGAGATTTTCATCTATTTATTCACCTTTAAGAGAGATTTAATATGAAACACAACAATTTAGCAACTATTACATATATAATGACTGTTATTTCTAATATAGATTGAAATTTATGTATTGTCTAAATACAAAATATTCTGTTTTGAGTCTGCTTAGGCTGTCGCTTCCTCGTATGATCACATTCACCATCTTACCTTTGACCTCTGTACAATTTTCTCACAGACACTTTGGCAGTAATGGCCAAGAAAAATAAGGAACAATGGAGAAAATTACCTGCTTTTCTGTGTGCCAACCGTGTGGCCTGCATGTGTGGCATGTATAGATTGTGAAAGTGATGTGAACAAACTAAATGCATACAGTCATACTTTAAAACAGCTCAGTGTAAGAAATGTGCATGATCACAAAAAAAAAAAAAAAAAAAANAAAAAAAAAAAAAAAAAAAATATCAAGAACTATCTCTGCTGGGACAACAACCACATTAATACAAATTCAGATTTACTTCCTGCTGAGGCTGCAGAGAGCCTCTTGACTCATTTCAGCCGAATGAAATAAAAGCACTTGAGAAACATTGGAGGTGGTCAGATCAATGTCTGCTTCATCAATGCTTTGGTCTTGACTTGTTTATTCCTCTGACTGATCAGAGCTCTTTTGCCTCCAGGCATCTGTTTAATACATTTTAGTCAGTCTTGTTCAGCCGTGGGAGAGTCAGCCAGAGCCTAATGCACTTACTCTCCTAGAAAAGTAAGATGGTAAAGAATGACTCCTTCATTTCTGTTTCTTTTCTCAGCCTCTACAGGTCTGCAGCTGATGCTTGACATTCAACGTTTCCTGAACCAGTTTATGTAACTCCTCTGAGTTTCTGCATCAAATATGTTACTCCCATGACATTGGACAGGTTGGTCTGAATCCATTACAGTCACTCCGAGCAAAAATAGAGAAGAATTTGGCATTGCTACAGCTGCGTCTGTCACACTGGTGCTGTTTTACTCACGAAAATGTACGAAGAAATATGAGAGTGGTGACTGCACACAGCGTCCTCCAGTTTCACGAGGATAATGGCACATTTCTGTAAAGGAAAAATGACCCCAAAGCTCATTTGGATTAAAGTTCAGAGAAACACTTTGCGGATCCGCTAATTAAAGTTTCCTCCATTGTTACTTTTTAATAGAGCAGCTCTGAGCTGTGTGTGGAGTTTTGACATCTCAGATCAGTCACTTTGAAATCTAAGCTTGGACGAGAATAATGCTGATGAGAGTGGACTGATATGAATAGCACATTTGCCCTTACAATTATCCAAAGCCATGAAAGCAGACCTCTGATGGGAATTTATCCTGTGCTGCCATAAACCATTAAAGACATGGATTAATCCTCAAAGCTCTCCCATCTACTAACAGCTAAATCAAATTGAGCACCATTAAGACCCATCAGTCTTTGGTACAGGTGTGAGGGTGGTTCTTTAATTAGCACAGAGAAAAGGATCCAGATGTGAGCTGAGTGCAGCAAAAGTGCTCTTTGGACATGAACGTGAGAAATGTTTTATACGGCAACATTTTATCTCAAAATATGTCATACAACACATTACTGGCATACAACTGGCTGGAGATAAAAAAAAATAAAGCTAATTTTTACAAATCAGATGGCCAAAATCAGTTAATTTGTGTTTTTTAAAATCTTCTCTTTTCCTGCAAAATTACCAGTCAGCTACTCTCAATTTATACAGAAACCAGAACAAGCAGGCCATCATGAATGTGATATAGATTACATCTAATAATACAACTTTCAACCAAAGATAAAAGCATATTTATGCATTTGTGCCAATGATTATAAAACCTCTTGGCACAGAATGTGCTATAATGCAATGAACTGCTGTACTGTACGGCTGAGCTATAAATTCACCAATGATTTGATTTGATGTGACAAATGGAATGCTTCTGAGAGAAGAATACTGCCACAGAATATACAGAAAACTGTTGGCATTACATAACTGTATAACATGGAGGACTGCGCCTCTGTCTGCTACGCTGTGTCACGGTTATGAAACCAACATTAAAATGCAGGGCTCCAAAGAGACCGAGGGGCTTGATGCTGGGGAGTGTTCCGCTTTACAGTAACGGAAAAAGATCCAAACATTGTCAGATATCTTCATTTATGTTATTAAAGGCTCAAACTGCCTTTTCTCAGCTTCACAGTTAAACATTTTTGTGTTAAAATCTATTCAATAAAAGGTTAAACTAGGTTCAGTTCATGGATGTAAACCAAAGAAGGTGATCAGTGAGTTGGAAATGCAGGGTGATTTCTGTTAAGGCCTCCCACAACATTTTGTTTTCCAACCAACAATCATTCTAATTCTTCTTCTTCTTCTTCTTCTTCTTCTTCTTCTTCTTCTTCTTCTTCTTCTTCTTGCTCTTTAGCTGGAGCAATGGAGTGTCTCTTCCTCCTCCCCCTCATCCTCCAAGATCTCAGCCTATGCCAGGAGAACCCTTTTCATTATTCATGCATCCTGATGGTGGAAAGATCTTTAAGACTCTATTATAAGTGGAGGTCAAATAGAAAACAGGTTGACCAGTCTGTGTATGGCATGCAGTCAAGTGGAGTACTTCATCTTCTGAAAAGAAAAAATAAGATGACATTGCTTCCATATCTATAGCTTAGAAAAGAGGGCAGTCCACACTCTGGATACCCTCTTTTCTCTGACACAATACCCTGATTTTGTCCTGCTCCTGATCCCAATTTGTGTTGGATGTGTATGCTATTTAGTCTTTGTAATTAAATTATATTCAACATATTTAAACAGCAGATAAATTTCCAGTTTTAGCATAACCAGTCAGTAAAACATTTCAAACACCTGTAATATCAGGCATGTTTTCAAGAGATGAATGATGATGAGCATGTTGAAAATCTCCATAACTATTTTATGGGTTTCCATTAAATATAGCACAGACATTCATTGTCCACAGAGAATGAATTTGAATCATTTTGAGGGTACCATGACTTTTCTTAGAGCCAGATCGTGAATTTTTATTTATCTAACACTTTGGTTCTCTATACGATACTGTGAAATGTAACTACTGGATTTCCGTATTTGCTCTGGATAATTGTGGTCCTCAGAAAATGAATCCTAATGATTGTAATGATGGGATTTGCTGAGCAAAATCATGCTCCCCAAAGGATGAATCATGTTGATTCACGTATCAATTAGGCCCTTCATTTGGTGTCTGTGAAGATTCATTTGCTGCCACTCTTAGACCAAAGTTAACATTTTTGCCCCACTTGTGGTAAGGATTGAAAATAGCAAAGGTTTTTTTTTTCTTTTTTTTCTTTTTTATACATATGTTGTGTTTTCTGGTCATGCTGCCAGTGCGGTTGTGGAATTTTAGTCTAAAAACACAAATTCCATATTCATAATTTCTTTAAGCTTTTGCCTGAGGATTTGACCTTGTATGTTGGTTTAGAGTCAGGCATGCTGATTCAGAGCCTTAATGACCATTCACTATGATTCAGTGCAAACCTTAGGGTGTACTTGGGCTCCACAAAGAAGTCACACACGTAAATGACACATGGCTCTGCCTAGAGACACATTAAATACATTAAGATAAGTAGATCGGCTTCGCAAAAAAAAAAACGCTCATTATTTCATCATCATTATTTCATCCAAGCACTTCCATAATTTACTCCAGAAGGTCAACATCATGTATCTAGCTATTTCTCTGATATTGTTCACTTTGTACACAGTAACTTCCACACAACTGTGGACATGTGACATTATGTTAACATATAAAACCCTGTTTATGAGCTTTCTGTTCAGAATCTTTTCTATGACTTCAACATCCATGCTGACATAAACTTAAATCTCCTCTCTTTCAGGCTATTTAAGGCACCAGCTTTCCTGTTTTGCTAATGGATGTTTTGCCAATTTTATTGTTTTTTTTCCCTGATGACATTTTACTGCAACGTGTCTCACCAAAACCTGAAAATCGCAATAGGTATTCTGTAGGTATAATAACCATAGAGAGGAGTGATTCAGTTTGTCTGGACAGCCTATTCAGTTTGGGCTGTGGGTGGAAAGTCAAAGGTAGAGCAAACAGTATGCGGTCTGGGTCAAGTATCACGATTCTGGAATGCAGACAGATGAAGATGAATATTGGCGCTCACCCACAGCTGATGACACCTGCCCAAACAGCTGTCATACTCACGACTCTTCTCATTCTTTTCATCAGTAAGACTGTCCACAGGACTGAATAGCAGCACTTATCTAAATCCTGCCAATAATTCAGCTGAACATTGAGTTAGTGTATTCTATTGTAACTCAAAGCATCAATTCCTGTATGCAGTTAGGCCTGGAGTGTGTTCATACTGTGTACAACAACATGTAAAACTGAACACGAGAGTACATAAATAGAATGCAATCTACTTCTTGAACCATGGTAATTCCTCTAGGTGTACTGAGGATGTCTGGAATGGCTGCTGCAAGAGCCTCGCATCAATTATTCTATCGCAATAAAGATAAGTAATGAAATAGCATCTGCAGTCAAAGTCCATTCTCTTTAGAATGTGCTGGAAGCGCAGTTTCAAGGTAATAAAACATACGAATTTGATTAATCTGAAATTCAATACCAATTACACTAACATTAAAAACTCATCTGGGACTCTGGCGCTACTTGATTCCCAGAAACCTGCCACGTGCATCTGCAGAGAAAAATGAAATTGTCTCGATAATCTACTGAGTGTGATAATTGTTTGGCAGTTACAGTGTTATAAAGGCAAAGCTGACTGCAATAATAAAGGCTGAATTATGATTTATGCATTATCTCTATGAAATTTGCAAGGGATTGTGTATATTTCATGAAAACAATCCGATCTGAGCCACAGCTGGAGAGGAGGCTGCGATTTTAAGCAGGGGAAGAACAAAGAGGCAAATATGTGGGCTCTAATTGGCAGCCTTGGTGTATTACAANACCCACCCCACCTCCCTCTTCTTCTCTGACAGTGTTTCCCCAGAGCCTGAGCTCAAACTGCAGAACTGCTCTGTGTGGCAACTGTTGAACAAAATGGACTCTTTAAAGAAGAAGAGAAAAATCCCAAAGGAACAGAGGAGAAGGGGAAAAAAAAAGTCAATGCTCGAAAGTGATTTTAGGAAAAAAAAAAACTGGGAGCTAGAAAAAACAGGAAAGGAGAAAAGAGGTNCGAAAGTGATTTTAGGAAAAAAAAAAACTGGGAGCTAGAAAAAACAGGAAAGGAGAAAAGAGGTAAGGAACGAAGAGGAGGAGGATTAGAAGAGCAGTGATTAAAAAAAAAGCTGCAAACTTTGACCTCATAATTTATTTGATGTTTTATTTCATGTCTTGGCATGGTTTTAATGAGTCTCATATTTGGGGAGGAAAACAAACAGCAGGCTAGTGCGAGTCCACAGTAAGTGAGTCTGTGTGGATCGTTGCAGTGGAAGTTGTGTGAGACGGAGCTCACTAATGAGCACATGGGGAGAATCGGCCTTGTTATTGTTGAGTCTTATTTGGAAGCATCGAACAAGGAGACTGGGGAGATATGTTAACTCAGGCTGTCAAAAAAATCATTCAATCTGGGTTAATTGCTCGGGGAGAAGGAGCTTTGTGATCATTATTAGAGGATGTTTTTGGTTTTTGTGACAACTTCTCCACCTGTTACTCAGGCCAGAAGTTTGAGGCCAGCCCCAGATTAAAAAAAAAAAAAAAAAAAAAAAAAAAAAAAATCATCAATACACTGTTTGTTTTACAATTTATGGCACAGGAAATGACAAAAATACATAAAATAAATGTAACTAATTATTTTTCCAGAAGAATTTGTCAACAGCACATTATGTAGCCACTATGGCTTATGAAATGATTTTTAATGAAGGCATGCCCAGTCTGTATTATTGCTCTGGCACTCCAGTTGTGTTTCAACTCTCTTGCTTATGTGTTTTTACATTCTATTCAATAGCTGCTGTCTGCCTTCTCCCAGATCATATTAGGATTAACTTGCTACACAGTCTGGTCATACTATTGCTCTGGTTCAGTAATGCTGTGGGGGTGTTTTGGGGGAGAAATCTGGAGACCTGGTCCAAGTTAAAGGAATTATGAAGAAAAAGAATTACCATTCCATTCTTCAAAGACATGTGATTCTATCCGGTTTATACAAATTGTTGATTGAAATTTCATTCTTCAACAGGACAATGATCCAAAACAATCATCAAATTATGTCAAAATTACATCCATTCAAAAGAGAAGCAAAAGGTTTTGAGAATTATATGACTTGGCCAGAGGGAGTTACTTTGACAAAACCAAAGCATGAGCCTGAAATGACTTCAAAGTGCTTTTATGTCAAATTCTTCTTGAAAAATAATTAATTACATTTATTTTATGTATTTTTTTTTGTCATTTCCTTTGCAATAAATTGTAAAACCAACAGTGTATTGATGATTTTTTTTTTTTTTTTTTNTTTTTTTTTTTTTTTTTTTAAATCTGGGGGTGGCCTCAAACTTCTGGCCTGTAGTGTTAATTTAATCTAAGGAGCATTTTTATTTCTGCTTTCATTATCTTTGTTCATCACTCTTTGTTCTTTGTGTGTTTCAGGTAATCAGGTGGTGGAAAACTATGATCTAGCCTGAGATGATTCTGGACTAAAATGAACAATGGAACATTTTGGTGACAGCTGGTCGTGAGGTTAACCCAGCAAATTAAGTTCAGGCTTTGACTGTGCAGATACCTGCATGTCATAAAAGTTGTTGGACAGTGCTGTGATGTCACTGGAGGACAGTTTGGCTGAATATCTACTCTTGTAGGTTAATGGAAGAAAACACTTTGCATTATGATAATCTCTGTAATCTAATCAAACATGTCAGAGGTGGTGCACAAGCCAAGGTTGCTGTGATTGGTGAGCGTTGTTGGGCAGGTGAAGGTGAAGCATGAAAATGGACAAATCATCCATGTAACAAAGATGTAGATGATAAATGATGAAAATAAATGTTGATTTCCCTTCACACCCACAAACTTGTTTCCTGCTCAGAGAAGATACATGTTCCACCATAGTTTACTAAACACAAAGTCATCTAACTCAGCAACAGCTTCCGCTAATGAAATAAATTATGAGAAAGTGGGAAAAATATAACTAAGCTGCTAATTATATGCCAGAAAGAAACAATAAACAGTTTTTGCTGTTCCCACATACCAATTTCCATATGGATTTCTCTATTATTGAAATTTTCCTCAGATTTTCACTCATGTTTTTATATTGACTGATAAACACTGAAGCCTTAGTTATGGAGGGCAAAGCTTAATCTAATAAGGAATAACTGAATAATTGAATTAATGAAATTAATAAATAGTTATATTAAAATACATTTATGAACAAAATCATAAAAAAATGTGAAATAAGTGAATTTTTTTTTCAGATATTAATTACACATTTTAAAATCAATTGATGCCACTTTAAGATTTTTTTGTTTCCTTCAGCGGGACTTATGCCTGCATTTGTTGTACCTCACAACTGGAAAACCGTAATTTGGAATGACGTCATTTACGACCATCATGTACTCAAGCGAAATAAAATGGGAAACAACATGGCTGTCTCCATGAAAACTTTTGTTTTGTTTGCTCTCTCGGACTAAATGAAATTATGTTTTAAAATTCATGAGCTGTTTACTGCATTGCTAGTTATACTGTGTAACCATTGTGTCAATGTGTCTGCATTTTGATATATTTAAAGAAAAGGTTTCTAAACATTAATTTTATACACAGAGAAGTTACTGTTTACGGTGTGAGCAGCCATATTAAAATGATGTCAATACTGAACTTGCCGTTGAGGAACCCTGTCAGACTTTCCAAGTAGAAGTTCCGAGTGAGATGGCGTTTTCTTTTACTTTTCCTTGTCAGAGATCAGAAATTCCGAGTTCCAAGTGCAATTTTAATGCAGCATTATCTACAGGAGCGTGGCTTACTTTAATTCACCTTTAATTTATCAGTGAAGCACAATGAAATGAATAAGTCAAGTCATGCAGAAAGTTATTAGCACATTATCATAGAACACTGAACCATGATAGTGCCACAGAATTCAACAATGAACTAGGCTAATAAAAGTCTGATCTGCTATCCAATTTCACTCATGGCTAATTTTTGATATATTGTGGTGGTGACAGATGGACATGAGCACGCAGGAAACAGAAACTGAAAAGACAGGGATGTCCTGCCAATGGCAAACGTCCTCAGATGAATATTTCAGGGTCATTACTCTAAGCAGCTTTATGATAAGCAGGAGTGTTAATGCTGAGATCGTGTTCAGACTCTCTGTCTGAGGAGCGATGGCACCATGTCAGGCAGAGACACAAAGAATGGACACACTCACCAGGTCTGAGACTTCCTCCTGGGCACGCTCTGTCTTGTCCACTTGGAGTGCGGGGTCAGGTGGTAAATCAGCTGCCGGCAGATCTTATTGGTGGACTTCAGGGAGTCGGTTTCCTGTAACACACAGAGAGATCAAAAACGTAGATCAGATATTATTACATGTGTGTGAAAGCATTTTGCCTGATGTTTGATATTCCTGCTGTTTTCATGGCCACAACGTCTCTCTTTCTTGTCCTTTGAAAACAGCAGCTTCAAACATATCCTGCGTTTATCTGCTACCTTCCTCTTCCTCCATCTTTCGCCTCCTCCTCTTTTTCTTTTCTCATTGCCTCACCCTGTCACAGACTTTAAACAGAATGGCTTGAGCTGAGAAGACTAAATCTAATTAATGGTGCAACACGACAACAAGAAAGAAGCAATGTGGCGTGAGAGTAAAAAAAAAAAGACGGGGAATTTACCTTCAGGCGATTAACCCTCCCCACTGTCCTTCTTTTCTTGGGCAATAATAAATACGCCTTATACTTCAAAACAGTCAGTGCTGCTGTGTCAGCCTTGAATGACTGAACACAACATTATAGCTTTGCATAATGATTCACAATATGAAACTATTGGTAGGAAATGTGAATCTGTGGTGTGGAAGAATCAGTGAAGTCACTGCATATGCAGTAGTGCAAGTCTATGCAGTTTCAAATTAATCACGGTCTGTAAACCTGAATGCAGCCACACAAATCATGTATTAACTGAGCTGTCTGGGACGTGCAACCATGACTTTCAAAGCGTTCCTTTTAGCCTTCAATACAATACGTCCTTGAATATGCAATGTAAATAAATCTCAGTCTGATGGAAAAGAGTAGCCACGAGAGCAGCTGCCAGGCCTTAAATTCAGCTCACTGCTTCTCTAATCCCTGTCACGTCTCTCACAGCATCCAGCTTTAGGTCGCCAGGCAGAGAGAACATCGCTGCCAGCTCCTCACTCTCCCTCCCCTTCTCTCGGGCTTTCCTCGCTAAAGAAAACAGTGATAAGATTAGAGTTTCTCACAGGTGATAATCATCTGTACCCTCTAAGTAAAAACTAGACCACCGTGACGTTATCTTAAGGCGACTTTTCCTAAAAGAGATAACTGTAGACCACAGATACCAGCTCCTATGATAATGACAACTTAGTCTGTATGTTACAGCTACTGTGAGCTGCTTCTTCACTGTCTTTTCCATCAGAACTGATTTTTTTTTTTTTTTTTNTTTTTTTTTTTTTTTTGATGTCATTTAACTTTTAGTCAGTAGCTTCTGTTGTAGCCGCACTCCAAAAGAAAGTCAGTCTTCACAAAACAAGCGCACAGCAGATGTTGTCTTAGGCCACTTGGGAAAATAAGGTTTAAATCTATGTTTAAAGCTACTAAAATCATGTTTACAGCTATTATAAAAGGATCCAAAAGCCCTGTTCAGTGGGGATTCATGTGAAATGTAAAATCAGTTGGAAAATTTTAATGCTTATGCAATGCATTATGTAATGTCCTCAAGATACGCATCCAATGGAAATAGTAATGCACAATTTCCAAAGTGCATTTCTTGCTTGTAGAATCATAGATTTATAAAGGAATACTTTCAATCTTGAAAATCTGTTCATCTATCTATCTATCTATCTATCTGTCTGTCTGTCTGTCTGTCTGTCTGTCTGTCTTTAATTAGACACAACTTTCCACTCTTTGATTTGGTTTTATTGATTTGTATGTTAGATGAATATGTGAGAACTTGTCGATCATAAGTTTGTGCCCCCACATCTTGCTTGGTTAAACACACCAGATTTAACTGATTAGATGCAGGTAGATCAAATATGCAGTACTGTGGCTCCTGAGGAATTAGAAACACTGTGTTTGGAGATCCCTGGCTCCTGGAGAGCTCCTTTCCAAAAAATTACCGTAATGTGAGCTTGTGACTTTTTGATAATCATCAGTGTGCCATTTTTATGCGTACCCTTTTTGGACATTGAAGGTCCCTGGCTAGACCGAGCAGCAGTTCATGAGAAATGGGATCCACCAGGTTGAGAAAAGCTGCATTCTTGTACAAAATGTCATTGAGTGACGTTCCCTGGAGTCCTAAATCCTGGAGGAAAAGAGAAGAGAGAGGAAATAGATTTGGTTAAATCTTAACGAAACTACAGAGACATTTAGTTTTTTGACTAAAACAGTTTGATCCATGAATAATTTGATGTTCAAGTGACATTTCATGGCTTACTACAGTAATAAATACTCAGCTCTGCTTGCCTTTCATCTTATCACTCTGCAAGATGATAAGAGGTGATGCAACACCCAGCGTGGTTGGATCAGGGTGGGGGTGGTGTGTATGTGCATATGTGTTTTTTTTTTNTTTTTTTTTTTTTTGTTTGTTTTTTTTTATGGACATGGTAAAATTTAAAATAAAAGTCACTTTGAAGATGGCTCATTTTTCTTGGATATTAAAGTTATATTTTCTAGTGAAGAAAATGAAACTCCTTCTGGTTCTGCTCTCAGGTTTCAGCAGCAGGACAAACCACAATACTAAACCATTAAAAATCTGCTTTTGATTGAAGTTAAATGTAGTTCAACCCTCAATCTTCAGCCTTTGAAAGGACTGAGTGATGTGCAGTGCAATTTACAGTAATAAAACCAGGAACTGGGTCACATCCCCAGGCTGTGATGATATTTGTATCATCTTCAGGCTGTTTCTATTTGAAGTGACAATGTAAATATATTGAGGCGAGCAGCGCTGCATCTTCAGGTGAAGCTTCCAATGCCGCCATGTCATTACCAGCCAGAGTTTGAGACGTGTCCATACACAACAAACAGCCTCAAAGAAAAGCAGCAACCACCCACACACACACATACTTAGACACACAAACAGACTCATACATATCTAGGAATCATTGATTAAGAGTTATTTAGGAACTTAACTACTCACAAATAAGCAGTTAGTTCCTTGTTTTTCTGACATATTCTTTACTCAAGATAGTATGAATCTTATTTTTAGGGTTATTTATTATTTTTCTCTTCCTCAGCATCAGCTGCTAAAAGATGATGCTTTCACTTCCTCCCCTTCATCCTTCTCTTCTGCTGGGCCAATGACATAACTGCTAGATATTACATTTGGAAACAAATCTGTCCAACCAACAAAAAAAGTTTTTAATCCATGCTAAACTGTACATGCACAGACTGTGGAGCGAAAACCTGAAAGCTCAACATAAATACAGTAAGCAGTCTGAAAGCCATTGTAGCTTATCAAAGAGAAGACTGGAGGCTGAAGCTAAAACATGCACCACACTCTGACAGCCCATACACTCAGGGGCGCAGTGGAAGCAGAGAGGAAAACTCCCATCAGCATTTTCCCCTCCTCCAGCTTTCGACTTGATTTATTACGGTGCAGCTCTGTGGGATTCCCTGTTCTGGGCTCTCCTCCAGTCCAGCTCTCCCCTCAGTAAACCTCATTTAATGCAGATTGTGTCCAGAAATGGAAGCACGATAGAATTTTTATGTGTATTAAAATAAAATGTAGCTGCACTGGCTGATTGATCTATTTTGTGGGGGGATTTAGAGCTGAAATTAACAGTTTGGATTCATTTGACTTACTCAGAATCATATGTAAAATATTTTCTTATGTCCTTGTGAAAGCTGCGTAATGACTCAGACGGCTATCGTCACAAATGTCTGAGTAAAGCCATGAGCTCCAAATCACATCATCCCACACAGAGTTCATTAGAATCCATTTAAATGTATTGCAGAGTGAGACAAATCTGGTTCCACAGTCTTATGCTGAAGTGTAAGAAACACGCCACAGTGTTCAGGTGTGATATTGTAGCTCTCTTTATCCCGTACTTTGTTTTTCTTAGATTGAAGCATTAAATGTGTGACAAAATGTTGTGACCAGTGGATTTGTGCAACTCTATCAAAATTTATGGTACAAAGTCAAAACTCTGTGGTTGTCATGTTTCCTCGTTTGAAGAAGATTAATGTTTCAAAGACACACACGTGCCATGAATATCTGACATAGGATGTGATCAATGTGCTCACAATAAAGTCACAGGGACAAATTTGCAGGTTTTTTTTTTTTTTTTTGNTTTTTTTTTTTTTTTGAGGTATTTGTGTAACAGTTAATGTTACATATAAATAGAATAAGGAATTATGAATTAAGGTAAGCTCTGACCGGAAAAGATAGCACTACAATTTGTGTTTGCTGCTTCGTTGCATATTGTTTATTCAATGTGCATGTTTTGGAGTGTAATTGATATGAATATTTGCTGAGTCTTTGTTTACTAATGAATATCACGAAGATTCCAAACTAATTAACTTAATAGCCCAGAAGGCAGATCAGAGATGGAGATACAGTAAGGGGGAGTGTTATTGGTTCCTCTTTGTAATGACTTCCTCTGTGTGAAAGAGGCATATTTCAACATCCATCATCTCAAGGCGATTATCACCAAATCATCCTTTGCCAAGAGAAAAAGCTGCTTTCCTGCTGAAGTAGAACAACAGGAGATCTGCCTGAGTTTCCGATGAGAAACTCAGTGTGAAGTATTATTATCAGACGCTTGGCTTCAGCCTCGACAACACACAACGGCAGCAATGCTCTGGGTTCTCCTCTGTGTACAATGCAGGGAGGAAAGCGCGCTTCCTGAGCCTTTTAATGCATCGTGTGGGAAATGGTGTTCATGCTCACGACCAAAGAAAAAATGTTCATGTTGGTTGTTAAGATCTGTTTTCTAATGACAAATAAGATATGAGTGGCTGCAGAGCTGCTAGAAGACACATTGATCTTGTCTTTCAGGAAGTTTAAAGTCAGCCCACACCTATTCTACAATCAGGTTTAAGTGCAGAGTAAAGAGATGTCTACAAATCTGTCTGAAAAAAAAAATAAAACACATCTGTATAATTTATGCTATGGAATAGCACAGATGGGGAGGGGGTTTCATGACAGGGGGCCCTCTTGATCACACCTGCTTTTGTCTGAACTTCAAAACAGGTCTCCTTTGATCAAGACACAACTACCAGAAGGCATCAAAAAGATCAAGCTGAGCTCAACCCCCCCCCCCCCCNCCCCCCCCCCCCTTTTTTTCCCCTTGCTTCTATTTTAGATAAATCTGCAGAGACAAAGGATTGAATCAGGAAGGGTATTACACAGACTTAATTGCAAGAAAAGAACTTTCCCTAGAAGTATAGTAGCTGGAAACCATGAGCCTGACAACAAAGAAATGTTTGCACAGTGCAGTGCAACACACACAGATTAGACAGCTATTCAGCAATACCACATTAGTGCTTGAATTGAACTTTGATAGACTGCTCTTCCTAATGTGGGTTTTTATATTCAACAATCTCTCATCCATATATCATCAGCCTCCTTCACAAAGGAAACACAGTGAACGCCTGCAGCCACAGAGGGAAAAAAAATCCAGCACGCTGCTAATTAAGATTGTTTAGTTGAGATCATGTAAGTGTTTATTAGAAAGGAAACATGCCACTTAGTCAGTTAACATCAGAAAGTTATTATATTTAAGAACTAATAGTATCAGATCTTACAAAATAATGGCAATAATAATTTGCTGGGTGTTTTGTTTGGTGTGAGCAGACATAAGCTCATTGGCTCAACCATCACTCACTTATTAAACAGGTGGTTGATTTCACCCTGAGGGAACAGCTATATTTTATTATTATTTTATTATCATTTAAATAAGATAAACCAGTTTCTGAGTCTTAGGCAGATCCTCCATGAGAGGGAGGCTTCCAAGATTTCAGCATTTATAGTGAAATAATTATGAACATGACGGTTTTAAGATTGGGACTCAGTGTCTTTGCTCATTTTATCTCAGTTATGCAACATATACTGTATATATCAGAGTTATAATAACTGAAAAGGCTGTAGTGGAGTGTATAATATTTTACACTTTCTTTAATAGAGATACAGCTGTCGACATGACTTGCAGATAAAAGAAAATTAAATGGCTTTTACATCTTTTATTTATTTTTTTTACTCTTTTCAAAAACTTTTTACTTCTTCATAGCATCAATTAAACCACGTTTTATTCCTCCAATAACAAAGTTTAGTTCGAGCAAAGTTGTATAAATTGGTATCCTCAAAGAATTCACGTTTTAAAAAAACACATTAATACTTGACCTTCCTCAGCAGTTTGAGCACTTCAGCTGCTTGCTCCAGCTTCTGTTCCCGGAGCAGCTTCTGTATTTCCCGGATCCACGCCACCCGCCTGACATACGGGCTGCGGTTGCTTTTCCGCAGCATCCCTGGAAGCTTGTCGGATTTGAGCATCAAGGATGTAAACAGAAAGTCTTCGCTTCTCTCGGTTTCTCCGGCCAACTCATTCCTCTGCCGTCTCCTCTTGGACAATTTGCTTTCCAAATCGAGACTTCTCTGTCTGGTCAGCTTAGAACCCATCACTCCAGAGAGGATGTCTCGGTGCTAGTCAGAGGGATTTTACCTCACGCAGCCATAACATCACGTTTAACCTGTGGAGCGCACAACGGCTCCAGAAAAAACGGCAACGCGTAAAAGTTGCAGCACCTCTCTAAACTGTACAGATCACCATCATTTGTGCTGAGTGTGTCCGTCGTCTCCCTGCTTGCATCCATCCGTGCACTGCCTGAACACTCCAGCAGCCTTTGCTTTATCAGGGCTGTGCGCTCCTCAGCCAATCAGAGCGGGATTCTCTGCAGCCTCATACAGGACCTGTTTGCAGCTTACTTTGCTTATCTGACAGCCACATAGTATATCATAGCACCAGGAGGTTATTAAGTTTGTGTGACTCATTTGTCACGTTTTTTAGTCAGAAAACTCATTTATCTCGATTAACAGCTTTAAAGTCCAAATCCTTAATTTTAATCTTCACAGAAAATAGAACTGTTTTTTTTTTTTTTCCAGGACTGTACAGCAAATTCAGCAGAGTGAAAATCCTGGTGTTGATGAAAAATGTGATAGCAGAGTGTCAATCCAACTATATTTGGAGTTAATCTGACTATGATTTGGTGTAATTTGCCTCTTTTGACACCCAGTTAATTAAATAGTTGTAGTCAAAATTGGGTGTTGAAATATGGTTGTCAAATTTTTGTCAGATCATCACTGACAGTGTTGATCTGATGATCCAGAAGTTTGTGACAATGGGTTTCAACTATGAGAGTGTTAAGTTGACCACACCCCTGCTCACCATCAGTTGGCACTTGGCAGTTGGACAATAAGCGCCCG
>VXCM01006023.1:0-30248 GCA_014773175.1 Lucifuga dentata
TAACATGTATGAAAACTGAATATATTAGGCTCAAACATGCAAAATAGGTGGTATGGTCCTTTAATACATCACTTAATACATTTACTTTTATCCTCATTTATCTTATTTCTTTTTTTTAATTACACATGCTCATGAACATCAACGTCTTTAATTCTGATAAACTATTTTTCTTTATATGTATCTTGATTTTTCTCTGGCATCATGATTTGGTTTGATTCTGTCAAATCATGATTCTGGTTTGATGCTAATGCTATCTGTCTTGCTATCATTTGTTGTTCTATTTCTCGTCATGCATGCACTCCTCTTTCTTTCCCTCCATCCCTCCCCCTGTAATATCTCTCACTCTGTCGGTATTTCCTCTCTCTTTCGTAGCTGCTGGCTCTCTTTGGAAGGAGGTCTTCTCTATGCGTTTGTTGGACCTGCTGCAGCTGTCGTCTTGGTACTTCCTGTTTTCTCTTTCCTGTTTTCTGCTTTTGCTTCTCAAGCTTCTGCAGCAAATCCAAAATCAGACCAAACGTTATCAGCAGTTCCCGTCGTTTTAGGGTTTTAGTGCAGTTAAACAGAAATGGACCATCCGCCTGTCCTGGCATGGTTCTCGCGCTTCCATGACAACTGCGAATTGTCGCGCACAGTGGAGCTTTATAGCACAGACCAGTGGAATTGTGGGTGACTGTCAGTCGCCCACAGCAAAACGTGGAGGTAGAGAGAGTTGTTGTTGAATGAAGAGGAAGAGTTGCTGTTTCTTGAATTGGCTGCAAGACAAAAAAGTCACAGAATCGATGGTCGGTACGAAATGATCGTAGAATCGATGGTTAGTGCGAAAAGTCACAGAATCGATGGTTGGTATCGGTATGAAAAGTTGCAGAATTGATGGTCGGTACGAAAAGTCACAGAATCAATGGTCAGTATTAAAAGTCGCAGAATCGATGGTCGTCACGAAAGGTCGCAGAATCGATGGTCGGTACAAGAAGTCACAGAATCGATGGTCGTTACGAAAAGTCGCAGAATCGATGGTCGGTACGAAAAGTAGCAGACTTGATGGTCGGTACAAAAAGGTGCAGAATCGATGGTCGGTACGAAGAGTCGCAGAATTGATGGTCAGTACGAAAAGTCGCAGAATTGATGGTCAATATTAAAAGTTGCAGAATCGATGGTCAGTACAAAAAGTTGCAGAATCGATGGTCGGTATGAAAAGTCGCAGAATTGATGGTCGGTACGAAAAGTCGCAGAATCGATGGTCAGTACGAGCTTCGACTAGAATTAAAAAACTTCAATGTGAATTCTGTTAATTATACTTCCTCTTCCTCCACGCCTCTTCGCTTGACCAATCATTGATTTACATCAGTGACCGGCCATTTTGGTCATGATCACGTCACTTTTTCAGCGTGCCGATCGTCGTGTCTAAATTCATGGTGAAACTGTCCTCGTTCGCCCCTTGAAAGGAGTGAAATTAATGCAGCAGATAAGTTGATGAAGAGGCTCAGTGTTTGTGACATCAGATCAAAACTTTCTTTTTAAATTGACTGATCAGCTGAGTGGGTTTATCAATCAAATATATGGATCACTAACACATTCGGGCAGACAGGAAATATCATAGTAACGCATTTTTCAAGGCAAAAAGATGCAGGTAACAGATGTTTCTTAATGAGGGAACATGGCTGCGTGAGGTCAACATGTTAAATCTGGCACTGCATTTTATGAATCACCCCAAAGTGTGTGTGACGTGAGCGATGTCGTGCACACAATCATCACTGTTACCAGCCATGATCAGAGCGATGCTGTGTTTTAAAGATGCTAACGAAGTATGTTTGACCTGCTTTAATGACGTGCTTTTTCTTCTCTTCGGCAGGTTAACATGGTTATCGGGATTCTCGTTTTTAACAAACTGGTGTCCAAAGACGGCATTACTGATATGAAACTGAAGGAGAGGGCGGGGTATGCTGCATCCCACACGCTAGCCTCACACGCAGACCCATAACCAGCACGATGCATCACATGATTAGCTGCTGCTGCTGCTATTGGCTCTCAATCCATTCATCATTTTGGCTAACTGGCTGGAGATGATATTTCACTTTTAGCAGCAGAGAGATGGGGAAGATGAGAAAATGAATGTGGTTAGAATTGAGGAAATATAACAGAATTATTTAAAAAATGGCAAAAACAGCCTGAGGATGAGATATCTTGGTGATAGAGTAAAACAGAAACAGGAAAAAGGTGGAAAAGCCGTCTGGTTATTGGTCAAACCCAGCAGGATGATGACTCATCTCATTGCTTTTTAAGTTCCAGATGTGTCTCATTTTCCTCCAGCTGCTCTTTGTTTGCAGGTGTTGCTATGGATGTAAAGTTTTGTAAATCCATCATCGTGTTTTTTTTTCTCTCGTTTGGTTATTTGTGGTAAAGGGGAGCGCGGCACGAACGCAGTAAAACCTCAGCAAAAATACGCATCCGTACATTTCTATTCCAGCAGCATAATTCCTGCTGAATGTTATTCTCAAACTTTTAAATACCAGCTCCAAACTTTGTGAAGTTATGATGATTAAAGGACCATACCATCCATTTTGCAGGTTTGAGCCTCATATATTCAATTTTCATACATGTAACGTTACAATCATTTCCCAAAGCATACTACTGGAACGGTAAATTAAAAATGTTTTTCCTACCTTCCAGACCTCCATTGGTTTCAGTTCATTCTGCTATTAAAATCAACTTGTTGATACTTGAAACGTTCTTGGGATAGGTAATCCATCATCACCAACAAGACGTGTATTCAGGTTTTTTTTAGAAGTTATGTAATTTTAGTGTTTAAGCTCAATAAAAAGCGTGGAGTGAATGTATGCCTCCACCGGGGAATATAGTCCCAAAAGAAGACCTGCGTTTATGGAAAAATTTAAAGGACCGTGACTTCATAAGGCTGTGTAACTATTAGCAGGAGAAACATGGATTTTTAAGGTGGGTGTATCACTTGAATATTTGATTTTGAAAGATTAAGAGATTTTGCAAAATATCAGGAAAGCTGAAATACGGTTTTATGCTTTGGGAAATGATTGTCAGTAACGTAACATGTATGAAAACTGAGGCTCAAACATGAAAAATGATCGGTATGGTCCTTTAATAATGAAGTTAGCCATATACACATTTTTATTTTTACACCTTTCCAATAAAAGGAGACCCTGGAATTTTGGAAAATATGCTTGTTGCTGTATTAAGACCGTTTTACACCGAGTGCAGATTTTTACATTTTATTTTTAATTATCAGTTCATACTGCTGCGGAACCTTTGTGTGGGGAGTAAAAATCAGGAGGCACACTACTGTCCGTCTGTGGAAAGTAGCGTCTGACCAATAAGAAGTCTTAGGAATTCGGGCACAGCAGAAAGACCGTCAGCAGCAAACTCAGATTCTATGAATGTCAGAGCTAAAAAGCAGATCTGGTCGCCTGAAGATGCTAATTTATCAAATGCTAATTATTAATATTAGCTGATATAGAACTCATCTTGTAATGCAAGCTATGCTAGCTTGCTAGCTCTCTCTAATGTAATGGTTGGGTGTAAAATTGAGGTCAATTTGGCCAGACAAACGTAAAGGCTAGGCTTTAGGCTGTTTGAACCACACCTGTGCTCACCTGTGCACTGCTCCCCTTTACCTGCAGGCTTTTTGTCTCCATTGCATCGTTGGTGCATTCAGATGTTATTTTCTTTCTTTCTCTGAAAATGTTTCCTTTCTCCAATGATCTCTTGTTTTTGCTGTCTAAAATGTTTGAGTTTGCACAGAATCCCCTCT
Organism: Lucifuga dentata; assembly: GCA_014773175.1. NCBI lineage: Eukaryota > Metazoa > Chordata > Actinopteri > Ophidiiformes > Bythitidae > Lucifuga > Lucifuga dentata. The sequence continues at coordinate 3,779 of VXCM01006023.1, forward strand.
CTCTCACTCAGGGCTCTTCAGTCAGGAACACATCAGTCTCAGAAGTCCCCTCCCATGCCATCTCTGATTGGGTAATACCTGCCCCCNCCCCTTAATTAGAGCTACTAGCCCTGCAAATCACCAAACCTGCTGAATCCTGTAGATTGGCTTACTCTTACTTCCTGTCTATTGACCTTGTAATTTCCTGTGTTTTCGCTCATTTTAGCTGCATATAAAAAAATATAAAACATTGTTGCGCAGATTCTGACCTTTTCTGACACGTTTGAAAGAAAACAAAATGGCCGTTTCCACAACACGACACAGTAGCTGCAGAAATAATGTTTATTTACTTGAGTTGTGTGAGAATGTAAGTTTGTTAGTAGGACGTGTGCACAATTGCAAGTGCGCATATTCAGAATATAAGAGGGGCTGCTTAAAGGAGCATACTGGTGTTTTTGCATGTTTGAGCTTCATAAATGCAACCTGAATACACGTTACGTTACTGACCATATCTAACCATTTCCAAAACATACTACAGGAGGAGTACATTTTCAATTGTTTTTCCTACCTTCCAGTCAGCCATTGGTTTCAGTTCATTCCAGTAAGCGATAAAAATCTAAAATTGAGTTTTAAGGTGTTTGAACATTTGATTTTGAAAGATTAGCGGATTTAGCAAAATAATAGGAAAGCTAAAATACAGTTCTGTGTTTTGGAAAATGCTTTGCAGTAACGTAACGTGTATACAGGTTGTATTTATTGGTGTGTGTGTGTGTGTGTGTGTGTGTGTGTGTGTGTGTGAGAAAGAGAGAGAGAGACACAATGATTCCTGATGAGTCTCGGTGCCACTAAAATGTGAGAGATCAGTTCAAAACTCTCCATTTAAATAAATTGATCAGCTGAGTTTTTATCTATCAAAGCTATTGATCATTAACACGAGACAGTTTAAACATCATCAGATTTCATCCTGATAACATTTACCATCAGACTGAAACTCATCTTAATTTTGGTGTGTCAGTGTGTTTCATGAATCACTTCCTGTCTTGTAAATAAAGAAATAAAGCAGCAACGCCTCTTTAAAGACAAACGATAAAAGACGCTGATGACAGACATGATATTTGACATTGCTGCACATGACAAAATAATAAATACGAGTTGTCTTACAGTTGATGAGTATTTTTGTCATCAAACTACAACACTAAGTTAAATCATGATAATGTCTTTGATTTGAATTAATGATTTATTTCAGACATAACACAAAATAATGGAGAGAAAAATAAATCCCAGATGAACACGTCAATTTCCAAACAACTTTAATTATAAAATGTTAAAAATAAATAAATAAAAAAATAGAACAAATACCTTTTAGAAGTCCAATGAATCCTCAAATTCCCAATTTTGTCTAAACAGCAAAATGATATTTACTGTATTAATATCATGTGAGAAATCAGAACAGCAAATATTATATTTCCACTGAATTCATTAAATTAATTAAAATGATTAGTTGATCAAATTAATAGTTTCAGTACCAAGCAGTGTAAACTTTGCGTTATAAATGGTAAACACAGCTGTATGAATGATGGACATTTATCAAATTAAGCCTGTTTTATTTTTTTTGTTGTTTTTTTTTTTTTTTTTAAATTGCACTTCTGCCTTCATCAAATCAAGTCTCTTTTAATTTAAAGTTTTAAATCAATAAAAGTTCAAGCTAATTTAAGTAAGAGCTAATTTATCAGTTCAGTCAAACTCCCATCAGCTCTGTTAGAGAAGGCAGAAACAGCAGAGACGAAAAAAGATGAATAAAAAGAAAATGATGAGAAAGTCGACCTCATGGAGCCTTTTTTAAATCCTGTACAAAACACACGTCTGCATCAGAAACAGCACACGCAGCTGGTTCTACACGTTTTGCCCCATAGATACACACATGTTACATGACTGAGAAATATTTTTCAAAACATACTACTGCAGTGGTAAATACTAGAATTGTTTTTCCTACCTTCCAGACTGAAATTGGTTTCAGTTCATTGCAGTAAGATATAAAAACCAACTGGAAACGTGCTGATAATAAATAATCCATCACAGAAAAAACACACTTGTACAATTATTTGTTGAATTTATGAAATTTAACTGACAAAGCTACATAGAAGAAAATTTGTCTCCGGCAGGAAATAGTTTCACTGAGAAATTAAAATGACTGTGACTTCAACAATTAGACGTGTGTGTTAGCAGCAGGAAAAGCATTGAATTTTAATTTTTTAATCACCTGACATTTGATTTTGGAAGATTAGGTTTTGTTTTGGAAAACAGCAGTCTGGTAGGTAGGAAAAACAATTCTAATATTTACCGCCCGGTTGTATATTATGGAAAATATTTGGCAGTAACATAACATGAATGCAGGTTGTATTTATGGCTACGTTCACTTTGGCTAAGCTAACACTGTTAGCGGCTAAGCTAACACTGTTCATACATCACAACAACAAGACGCCGCTGACAAAAAGTCACCACTAAGCTAATTTCACTCCACCTTTAGCTTGTTCTGTAACAGGAAGTACAGCTAGCTAACGCTCCAGCTATGCTTGATGAGTCAGCATCACTTCCTGTTTGTTTTGCATCAAATCATCTGATTGGCTCACCTCCTCATGTGACTTTCTTGGTATTCACCAGGTATTTCTGCTTCAGGTGGAGAAACTAATTTGTTGTGTTTCCACCTTTAGCTGTTAGCCAGTTAGCTTGTAGCTGTTAGCCAGTTAGCTTGTAGCTGAAGTATTTCAAACAACAGGAAATAACTGATCAGACGCTGAGCTGCTACTTTCAGACATGATGTTTAGTTTCTTCTTCTCGGACAGCATGACGTAGCAGCTCTACTTTACACCAGCATTAAATCTACGGCCTCATGAAGTTTTTGACGCATGTTTGGCTTTATTGGAAGCATGCGCCATCAGTAGCACCACTGCAGCAGCGGCGCTGTCCGTTGGCTGGTATGTCCCATTGGCTCACTGTGTCTCAAGACTATTTGGCGACGTGTCACGCAGCTTTCACTTTATTTTATTTACTTAATTTATCTCAGTCTGTGTTTCTCTCTTCATACCTGTAGTTCATTTGCTTTGATCCAAATCAGGGAATGAAAATCATAACAATGCTGCATTTACATCTTGGTTCAGTTTCACACAGGAAAACATCCAATCACACCAAAATCTATCAGCTAAAGTCATGTGACAACACTCTCTCTGCTGATTGGTCAGAAAGAAACTCCAAACAGGAAGTAGTTTCTGTCAAAGTAAATCAGAGTAACAAAGATGAATGTGGATCCTTTCCTGTCATAGCATCATTTGATCCATGAAGAAGAAAACTATGACAGCAGAAGCTGAATCACATGTGGAAAACCACATGCTGCTTCACATGATGTGAAGAAGACGTGCTGCCTTCACACGCTGAACATGCTGAGAACATACAAGCACACGCTAAGCTGAACACATGTTCATCTGAACATGTGTTAGCTAACATTGATGTGTTTCCACCTTTAACAGCATCGANCTGAACACATGTTCATCTGAACATGTGTTAGCTAACATTGATGTGTTTCCACCTTTAACAGCATCGATTGATTTGATTATCAGAGGTGGAGTTTAGCTAACGTTACACACACACACACACACACATCTCTGTTGAGAATCAGTACATCAGTAGATTGATCTGAGTTGTTCTGAAGTCATGTGGATCATGTTCAGAACACAAATGAAACGCTCAGTTTGTTTGGAACCAGATTAAACGGTCTTGGTTGTTGTTGCAGGCTGACGTTGCTCATGCTGCATCGTGCTCATATGAGAAGCGTGTTATATAAACGCTGACTGAATCTGCATTTTCTTCCAGTGCATCCTGTGCTTATTGATTATTTCCTGACAGGGTTTTAGTTTGCTGACTGACTTTATCAGGATCTTACTTTAGCTGAATGCTCTGACTCCGTCCAGCCTTCACCTCAGGACAGCAGACGCCGTGTTGCTTCAAAAAGCATTGATTGCTTCTTAATATCACCGCCTGCGGCGCACGTTTAGCGGCTGTGTTGCCCTTTTACTTGAAATTGAATTTCTTCCATGATGTGATTTTTAATCCAGCATCTAGAGCCACAGAATCGATTCTCTCAGCGCTTCAGCTCTAATTGTTGCCCAGCAGGAGGCCATATGCTGAAAAATTGTTTTGTTATTACTCGCCAGTATCTCCATAGCTGTATTCAGTCCTTCAGTGGCAACGGCAGCAGAACGATACAGAAACATGAAGATGTTTGGAGAGATTTGCGTGTTGGATGTAAAGCAGGTTATTGTTGATACCTGGATATGAATCCTGCCTCTCTTCTGTTCTTCAAACAGCAGGAAGTCAGGAAGACGTTCCTCTGACGGCGTCTGAGGCTGCATGGAACCACAGCTCTTCATGCTCCATTCCACCTGACTATTAGCAGCTTTTTTTTTTTTTTTTTNTTTTTTTTTTTTTTTATTTAGCATAATTATGTTTTCTTTTTTTAAGTAGCTCATGTCTGATATATATGTTTTATATCAGATCAGAGCCGTTCAAAACCTGCCTGTACAGAACGGACCAGCATGCTGAAATCTGCATCTCCACTCAGATAACAGGTCATATATGTAATCCAAGACAATATTTATTCCTCTGAATAACTTTTATCAAACAGTGATTATGGCACTTCTTACAGGTAATAACAACACTACTGTATATACTCGAGTATAATCCGAGTTTTTATTACCAAACTCTACAAAGCTAATCGGGGGTCAGTTTATACAGGAGAAATTCAGATTAGATCCCAGAGAAGGAAATTTCCATGGAAATTAGTTTAAATCAGACCTTAGAATGAGATATTTCCTGACTAAACATCTTATCAGCACATTTTGCGGCAGCCAGTAAGCTCTGCTGTGATTGGTCAGTTACGGTAATCAGCTGCTGAAATAAATATCATGTTTACCGGTACGTGGATTATTTTCAGAAAATCACAGGAATACTATGACAATACCCAGAAAATAAAGGTAACTTGCTAAACTAATAAACTGATGGAACAACATCAGGGTCGGCTTATACTCCAGAATATACAGTACGTACAGTCAGTCTGTTGGGCAGCAGCGATTCAGTCCTCCACTCTGATTTATTTGTTATTTCTGCTGAAAAATGCATTTCCTCCTTTCTCTGACCTGAGGAGGCTCACATTCACCAAACTCACCTGTCACACAAAAATAATCTCAAATATGAGTTTTTAGCGTTATTTCATTCCTTCATCTTCAGAAAGTTTTTTACAGCGGAGATGCAGATTTCAGCACGACACCGGACTTCATGCGTGTGCTGCAGCCATGATTTAGTTCTGCACGTCCTCTGAGCTAGCTTAGTTTGCTGTACGGGTCGGGTTCAGACTGTGACACTGGACTGGAGCGTATCCTGCCACGCGGACTACTTTTTACCAGCACAGCTCAATTTGAGAACCGTTACTCCAAACACCTTCACACATGATGCTGCACGTCAGGTTTTGGGTCTTGAGCAATAAACCTGCTGAATATCAGCTTCATACATGACAGTTCTAGACATGTTGGTGCCACAGACAGAGATTTCTGGTTTATAGCAGATTTGAGCTGTTTTTGACCTGAAACATTTCAGATGCAGAAACACGAGTTACCACATGAACACATTTCTGAGATGAAACAAAATGCTGCGATGGACAAAATGAGACGAAGATTTACACGTTTAATCAGTGGTTTAGAATGTGGAGAGAAACGTTCAGCGTGTTGTGTGGGCATGTAGCGTGTAGCCATCAGGTCAGAGAGGAATCAGAGAAATGGGATCACTTTGCTGCAGTGAAAAGACGCATCGATTGTGAGTAAAGTGATCAAACGTGTCACAGAAACATGTGAATGACTGAAGCAATGAAGCAAACAGCTTCACTTTATCACAAAACGCCTCAGCACGGCCGTCGCTGCCGGCCAAAGGTGAGCCGTGGCTAAAGTGATGACATCATCGTTTCCACAATAAACACGCAACACCTTTCACTATTACAGGAGCAGAATTCTTTAATCAGAGGCCATCACAAACACGTGCGTGTGTGTNGTGTGTGTGTGTGTGTGTGTGTGTGTGTGTGTGTGTGTAAGTCTTAGCATTCTAGCATAGTAATGTTCAGACTGAGCTGTTAGCCTGGTTAGCCTGACATTGCCTAAATGACTAGGAGTGAAAATAGACTGAAATGTTGTTGTCTTCCTCATCATCATCATCATCTTCATCGTCGTCGTTATGATCATCATCATCATCATGATCTGAAGAGCAAAGATGTAAATGTGAAGTGAGACATTTAGATTGATAAATGGGAACACGTGAAACATTGGTAATAACATGAATCCCCCAGCCAAGAAACCAGTCATGTATGAAAAGAATCAGACGTCACGTGAAGTGTGAAATATCCCTCAATGCAGCTGTCTTAGGCCCCGCCCCCATCCTCCCCCCGAGTCCTACACAGGTAAACCTGCCAGGCTCCGAGCTCGCCCGTAGCCCTGAGAGAGAGACTGAGAATACTGTGACTCACTGTTTGTGTGCGTGCTCATGTGTGCACGCACATGTGTGTGAGTTTGTGTGTAGGTGCATCTGTATCTGTTTGTGTATGTTACAGCGTGTTAATTTGACTTTGCAGTCAGATGACAGTGCCACTGTACAATATGACGCTCAAATGTGCCAAGTGCGGAGTTATCTCTTCGGCTGACGTTTCCACCACAGCTACCAGTAACGCCATGTTAGTCCCGCTAATTATTTTTCCTTAACTCTGCTCTCTTCTCACCTCTTTTCTTCACCTCCCCTTTTCTTCTTCACTTGATTGGTTCGTTCCTTTATCCCTCTTTCATTTTCTCCTCTCCCTCATGCCCTGGCAGGGAGGATTTCACTGAGAGGCTGCTGAAGCTTATCTGCTGCTCCTGAAACCAAACTGTGTGTGTGTGTGCGCGCATGCATGTGTGTGTGTGTGTGTGTGTTTATAGTACTATATATGTGTGTGTGTGTGTGTATAATCAGGGGCACATAATGTTTTCAGTCTGGTAGTATGTTACCAGGAGATCCGTGTTGATACTCACATACCTGCTGCTGCAGTCTGAGACAGGTGAGCACGTAAAGAAAGAAGTTAAAACTCTGCAGAGGTGTCATCAGCGTGACGAGCTGAATCTGATTGGCTGGCAGAAGCCTCCACATTTTCAAATTTCCTCTATGCAGACTAGCCAATATTGTGAGACTCTTAATATAGAGAATTTTTGCAAACAGGGTTTTTTTTTTTCTGCCCGATTTACCAAACTCACACTTCATCACAGTTATTCCGTGAAGCTGAAAATGCGTGTTGAGACGTGCTGTTTGTGCTGCTGGACGTGGTTCTTTACCTGCAGCAGGTGTCTCTCCTGTCTGTTCATTTAATTTGATCAGGATGAAGATGCTCAGATTCTGTGAAGTTTCAAGTCGAATTTGATTAATATCATTAGATTTGATTCTGGGGATACAGACAGAGACAAAGATGAAGAGAGAGAGAGAAACTGTGCACAATCTCTCTCTGCCAACCGTGGCTGCAAACAAGCATTCAGAGCGAGGCGCTCAGCGGACCTGTACTGCTTATGTGCAGCCCTGTGTATAATTATGGATGTGTAGTTGCAGATTGTTGTATCAGTGTGTGTGTGTGTGTGTGTGTGTGTAATGAGTGTATAGATAGNTTGCAGATTGTTGTATCAGTGTGTGTGTGTGTGTGTGTGTGTGTAATGAGTGTATAGATAGTTTTGATTGTTTTCAGCCTGGCATCGTTTTACAGACATACCTTTTGACTGGTTTTAAAGTTGAGCCAGTCTTAGTTTTGTTGGACGAGTCAAGAATGATACTGATGATGTGAGACTGAACAGCGTTGTCATGGTGATTTTAGAAGTAAACAAAACTGCAAACTGCAACAACATGAGTAATGAACAAGTGTAAAAGTAGAAAGAGTTTCTCCCTTCAGTAAAAGTAGAATTAATTAAGTCCTGTTATTTTTAGCTTGTTAACAATAACTCAGATTCTAACAGCAAATAAAATGAATTTTAAGGTCACATGAAAACAGCAAAACAAGTGAAAACTTCCTTGCAAAACTTTAAAAGTAAAAATAATTTGACTTTAAACTTTTAGTCTAAACAGTAACAAAATGGAGTCATGGAGGAGTAGAGCTTCATTTAAGTAAACACACACACACACGCACAGTCAATGGTTGAGGCAAAGAACTCAGCTGAAGTTAGCGTAGTGGCTAAGCTAACACTGTTCATACATCACCAGCAGATTCTTTTGAAAGATATTTCTTGTCAGGACATTGCATCTTGGGTTGAGTTTTTCTAAAATGACACTTAAAGCTTCTTTTTCCGTGTTTGGACTGACGTCATGTCTTTAGAGAGACAAAAAGTCACCGCTTCACCCCACCGTTAGCTTGTTCTATCACAAGAAGTACAGCTAGCTAACGCTCCAGCTATGCTAGACTGAGTCAGCATCACTTCCTGTTTGTTTTGCATCGTAAAGCTGATTGGCTCTCCTCCTCATGTCACTTTCTTGGTATTCACCAGGTGTTTCTGCTTCAGGTGGAGAAACTAATTTACTGTATTTCCACCTTTAGCTGTTAGCCTGTTAGCTTGAAGCTGAAGCATTTCAAACAACAGAGTAAATAATTCATCAGACGTTGAGCTGATACTTTTAGACATGATGTTTAGTTTGTTCTTTTTTCTCATAATCTGAAAATTCATCAATACGTCGTCACACAGTAGGATAGCCAATATTGTGATATGACAAATTTTAACATAAAAATTCTAACAGTGTTATCATAAAATACAGTATATTATGTGGAATAGAACTAATCAGGAGTCTGGAAAAAAAAGTGGGAGCACATCTGTGGACGGGGACTGACATCTCTCTCTCTCTCTCTCTCTCTCTCTCTCTCNTCTCTCCCTCTCCCTCTCCCTCCCTCTACCTCTCCTCTGTCTTTGCATTTTGTTTTCATCATCATTCCATTGTTTTCCCCTTCGCTCTTCCCTCTCTCTCCTGTGGCACTAAACCCTCTCTAGTTTGAACCATCTTAAACATACATGCATGAAATATATGTGAATTATGAACATATATATCTACAGATAATGGATGTATGTTTCTGTTTGTGATAGCTGTCATGTATTAATGTATTAATGCATGTTAGAGCTGAAGGCTGCTAATGCTACTGTCAGTATAAAGCGTAGAATGTGTTGTTTTTAGATAGATGTAAAATAAATCAAGTTCATCTCTTAGAAATGTTTGATTACAGTTTGTATGATAAACGTTAGCTTTGTCCTCTCTGTCATCCTGGCTTGTGTTGTCCTTGACTGCCGTTCCGCTCTCCGCCTGCAGGGCGTCGCTGTGGAGCTCCTGTGTGGTTTTACCTCTTCTGGCGCTCACGTGGATGTCGGCCGTCTTAGCGATCACAGATCAGCGCTCTGCACTCTTCCAGATCCTCTTTGCTGTCTTTGATTCACTGGAGGGCTTCGTCATCGTCATGGTGCACTGCATCTTGCGCAGAGAGGTAACTGATTTATTTTTACCAATTTCTCTACTATTTACGTTATATGATGCTGAAATGTTATTTGAAACCAAGATATTGATAATAGTCAAACATTGACATTTTCAACATATATTTCAAAGGTTACTGTTAGAGAGCATCTACGCATTGCTCACCTCGCTACCTACACTCCTGATGGTCTGCATCTTGGTCAGCGCGTTGAACAAAGTGCTGACGTAGCATAATGACCCATCATTAAGAGTAGGAACAAATCTGGTCACCCTGACTGCTGATATTTTGCCATGTAGCTTTCTTTCTGTCCTGATCATGGTACAATTTTAAAGGACCATACCATCCATTTTACATGTTTGAGCCTAATATATTCAATTTTCATACATGTAACGTTACTGACAGTCATTTCCCAAAGCATACTACTGGAACGGTGAATTAAAAATGTTTTTCCTACCTTCCAGACCTCCATTGGTTTCAGTTCATTCTGCTATTAATCTCAACTTGACATAGATAGATAGATAGATAGATAGATAGATAGATAGATAGATAGATAGATAGATAGATATACACAATTTGATCTTGCAGGGTTTTTTTAGAAGTTACGTAATTTTAGCATTTAAGCTCAATAAAAAGCGTGGAGTGAATGTATGCCTCCACCGGGGAATATAGTCCCAAAAGAAGACCTGCGTTTATGGAAAAATTTAAAGGACCGTGACTTCATAAGGCTGTGTAACTATTAGCAGGAGAAACATGGATTTTTAAGGTGGGTGTATCACTTGAATATTTGATTTTGAAAGATTAAGAGATTTAGCAAAATATCAGGAAAGCTGAAATACGGTTTTATCCTTTGGGAAATGATTGTCAGTAACGTAACATGTATGAAAACTGAATATATTAGGCTCAAACATGCAAAATGGGTGGTATGGTCCTTTAAAGCTATATTGTACAACTCAAAAAATTACTCTTTGCAACTTCTGAGTATCTCCTGCGTTGGTCACCAGCAGATGGGTCAAAGTTGAACGTGTTTTAAGAATCCGAGCGGTCGTAAACCTGCACCTTGGTGCCGATGGAAGAAGACCACCTCTTCAAGTTGTTTTTATGCACATGGGTGTGATTTCTTTGTTCAGACCTCCCAAAACAAACAGTACCGATGGGTGAACAAACCCTTTTCTGACCAAACCACATCGGTATGAATACGCCTTAACCCCAGCAGGGGTTCAGTCAAACCAGCCCAACCGTGGCATTGCACATTTACATTGTTTATCTCATCATTTATTCTCTGCTTGAGGAAACAGCACAGTACTTAGCAGTCGTGATGTCATTTGCCCTCATCTTGAAACTGCAGGTTCAGGAGGCAGTGAAGTGCCGTGTGGTCGACCGCCAGGAGGACACAAATGGAGATTCGGGAGGATCTTTCCAGAATGGCCACGCTCAGCTCATGGTGGGAACATTAAGATTTATTTTTCAGATTATGAATGCTTTTCATTTTATTTGTTTCATTGGATATTAGTTGATGCCTCAGCAAAAATATTCTTCCTCAATTCCGTCATTAAAGGGAGTTTTATCATGTGATGCTGGTGGTTGCACCTTATAATCCTCATGTTTTCTACCCTTAGACTGACTTTGAGAAAGATGTGGATATGGCTTGCAGATCAGGTAAGTAAGCTCTACGCTAAATTTGATCGTGTTAACGTGTTTGATTTGGTACTGAGAGGCAGTTCTAAAGCTACAGATTCTTTCTGTTCCTCTCTGTCTCTTCGTGTTCCGTAATTTTTGTGTTCCCTCTGTTTCTGAATGTTCCCTCTCTTTCTCTTTTGCTCCCCCTTTTTTTGTTTCCTCTCTGTATCTTTATGTTTCCTCTTATGTTCCTTCTCTGTATCTTTATGTTCCCTGTCTGTATCTTTATGTTCCCTCTTATGTTCCTTCTCTGTATCTTTATGTTCCCTCTTATGTTCCTTCTCTGTATCTTTATGTTCCCTCTCTGTTTTTTATGTCCCCTCTCAGTTCTTTATGTTCCCTCTTATGTTTCCTCTCTGTATCTTTATGTTCCCTCTTATGTTCCCTCTCTGTTTTTTATGTTCCCTCTCAGTTCTTTATGTTCCCTCTTATGTTTCCTCTCTGTATCTTTATGTTCCCTCTCTGTATTTTTATGTTCCCTCTCAGTTCTTTGTTCCCTCTTATGTTCCCTCTCTGTATCTTTGTTCCCTCTCTGTATCTTTATGTTCCCTCTTATGTTCCCTCCCTGTATCTTTATGTTCCCTCTCTGTTTTTTATGTTCCCTCTCAGTTCTTTATGTTCCCTCTTATGTTTCCTCTCTGTATCTTTATGTTCCCTCTTATGTTCCCTCTCTGTTTTTTATGTTCCCTCTCAGTTCTTTATGTTCCCTCTTATGTTTCCTCTCTGTATCTTTGTTCCCTCTCTGTATTTTTATGTTCCCTCTCAGTTCTTTGTTCCCTCCCTGTATCTTTATGTTCCCTCTCTGTATTTTTATATTCCCTCTCAGTTCTTTATGTTCCCTCTTATGTTCCCTCTCTGTATCTTTATGTTCCCTCTTATGTTCCCTCTCTGTATCTTTGTGTTTCCTGTCTTTCTGTTTTATGTCTCTGTAGGGAACACAGTGTTCCCTCTCTGTATATTTTGCTTATTTCCTTTCTCTTTGTGTTCCCTCACTCTCTCTTGATGACTTCAGATTGCTCGGCATTGTGGGGACAGATATGAAACAAGTCCCCCCTCTGTTTTGCACTTGTGTTTTACAATCAGCATCACAGCAGACTCCTCTGCTGAGAATCTGTTTTGACAAGAGATATCGCACATTACTGCTGCATAATGCAGTTTAGCCAGGGCTGATGGGAGTAGGATGAACGTGTGCTGAGCAGTTATATGCAGATAAATATGGCTGTCTGAGTCTCTCCCACACTGCTGCTGTATAATTAAATCCCTCCCGACAGCACAGCATCAGATACAGTCTCTCCTGTGATATCCGTTGGGAGTAAAAATCTGATTATCTCTTGAGACAAGATATCAGGCAAAGCATCTGAAGCTGAAAAGCTATTGAGACACAGATGAGAAAAGAGAGGAGAGCACCGAGGGGTATTTACAGCCCCGTCTGATATTATTTACTTGGCTAGACATGCTGTTGGATATGTTTCCATTAGCCAGCAGTGGTCGTGTTGGAATGAGGTCAAGCCACAATTCAAGTGACGCACAATGTCAGTTGTTGTATTGCTGGTTAAGCTAAAAGTCAACTTGCTGGGGTTGTTTTTCAAAAGATTTGGTGACGGTTTGATCCTGCTTATGGCTGGTTTATGTTAACACGGACATGACAGTGGGCGTGCCAAAAATTATACATAATTGCAGCAAAAGCATCTGTGGACCGTGGACGATGCATCCACATGATGTACATGTGCTTTCATCTGTGACTGGCCAAGTGAAGAGGCACAGAAAAGGGGGAGTATATAAAAGAAAGAGAGAGGGACAGAAAAACAAATAATGCTGAACAACTTGCTGAGCGACTGGCAGAGGAGGTGAGAAAGTACCGGCACATATGACTCCTCAACGAGGGATTATAAAGACTGACAAATGGTGCCTATCATGCGTGGTCATCGTGAAAATATGAGAACCATAAACGCCAGGGCATGGGGATGGTTCATTTTGGAGCCGGTCGCGTCTGTATCGCGCCCTCAGACCTTACTTGGACCACAAATTAGGATTTGAGATTGGTTTCTGAACCCCAACATCAATATTCCTGACTGAAACTGTTTCTGATGTATGATACACTATAGTACGTTCTCAAGGTATGCAAAGACTTTCCATAGCTTAAAACTTTCATCTAAAAGCTGCATTCATGTGCAGCTCATTTTCAATAATGGTTTTTATTCCTTGGCAGCAATTTGTACCCATGCAGGAAATGGTGCTTAGTGTAAAGTAAGGGTTCAGAGGTCACGGTAGGGGATGGCTGGATGTAAGAAGTATTTGGCTTTGACACCACCATTATATAGTATAAACAAGTGTTAAAAAAATATACATACATTTTGTTATGCTAAAAGCCAGATCGTGCCAATTCTTTCAGAAGTGGGCGGCACTGATTGGACCACATCACATTTTTTGGTACAGTTGGAATTGGTCTTATTATTTTATTTCGCATTGGTCCAAATTCTCAGACTGGTTTCCTGTCTCTCCGCTTCCTGTAGGTACGACGAAGCGCTCGTCTCTCCAAGGAGAGGAGAAGCCCTCCTCCGGCACGCTAACCCTTCAGAAGAGCTCCAATTTCAATACCATGCCGGCCAGCATGGCCAAGGTCCACCTCCAGAACGTAGCCGACTACACCAGCCACACACTGACTCTGCGACGGGAGAAGGGCGCCGCCAAGGGCATCAGCACCGAGCTGCCAGGTGCTAAGTCCATCTACATCTGTGATGGTGAGCTTTTCAAGCAGCTGGATGGAGAGTTGTCTCGAGGGAATGGGGAAGGCAGCAGCACTGAGGGCGGCAGCAAAGCCCCGGGATACGTCATTCTACCAACCAACAACACCGGCACCCTGAAGACAGCCAAGAAAGAGGACCAGACAGCCAAGTACAACATTAGCATCGAGCAACTTCCCCAGACCAGGCTTATCCACCTGGCTAATCCTTCTAGCAGTGAGCCGGTGCCTGGCTTTGGGCTGAAGAGTCTGCCTGCTGAGCAGGTCAGTGTGTCCTGCTCCGAGAGAGACTCACCTGTGCACAACCTGCACAGTGTTTCCAGAGACTCCCAGGTGGCCAGCAACATGTGTGACGGAGGAGATTCTGGGAATTCTGGTATGATGCCCAAGAGTGAGACTGTCTCCACACTGTCCATGAGCTCCCTGGAGGTAAGACCAGCAACGTGAGCTCACTCTCAGCCTCAAACCTCAAACAGATTCATATAAAGCTGTGATTAAAGTTGTTATACTTTTTATTATGTATCACTGAGTAAAGGCTGTTTCACACCGAGCACAGATTTCTGTGCAAGTTATCCACACAGAATTTTAATTTCTGCCAAGGACACTATATCTGTTTATTTGTTAGCAGGATATCTCGAAATGTTATGGTGGGATTTAATAAATTTGACAGATAAAGTCATGAGGAAGAAGTGATTAAATTTTGGAGGTGATCCGGTTCATATTCTGGATCCAGAAGAAGTTTTTAGCTGTAAAATTAATGCTAATGGGACGATTCATCGAATGTCAATTGTTAATGTTAGCTGATGCCATATAGAGCAGTTCTCATAAAGCTAGCTATGCTAGTTTGCTAGCTAGTCATCAATTAGCCAAATCAGCAGTAGTGGAAATGTTGGATAATTTGTAGTTACTAGCTTTTATGGATTATACGGATAATTTTCTTTGCTGCCGAATGGGATGGAACAAAATCGGAATGGAAATCCAGTGCAGAAATCCGTACTGGAAACAGGAAAATTAAAGTTGTGCGTAGCTTTTTGTGCAGATTATTTGCACCAAAACCCTCGTGTGAAACAGCCTTAAATCATTTTCCTACTTCTTTTAGATAAATACATTAAGCGAGCCTTTGTAAATTTTGAATGAAAAGTCTTTCTCATGTAATACAAAGTTGAATATATAACAGGTCTCCATCATCGGTTTTACACCGCTAATGTTAGCCATTGTTAGCTTAATGTAGCTACAGTAGCCATGGCTGTTTAACTGATGTTTCTTCATCATTAAACGGCTTCCTGAGTCCTTTATTTGTGCTGCAGATAAACACGTCAATGATTTTATCGCAAAACTAAAACAAACACACTGTACCTCACCAAAAATGTGATGTAAAGCAACCGATTAATGAAAAAGCTTGGTGACACGTGAAAGCTTCACTCTGGATTCCTCATCTATTATTTTTCATTCATTGCAGTTATATAATATCTACAGTATACTGTTAACAGATTTCAGAATAGAAAAAATATTTAAAATACATCACATTTGTGTTTAAGGCCATGTTTAACCAGCATAATACTAGCGTATTGTTAGCTGAAGCTATGGTCAAATAGGGATCTACTTAATAATAAATAAACTGAAATGATTGAAAGGTGTCATTATCCCACATATCATGTCAAATCATCCACCAATGATGCTGTGCACATACAAACCCACCAAAACAATCAAATCAGGCTCTTTCATCCTCGTTTTTCAATTATAACCAACAAACTACATTTGTAGTTATTAGGAAATCATCTCAACGTATTCTTTAAATCTTTAAATCTTTGGAGACAGCAAAGCTCAGCAGCCTGGTCATCTGTCGGCTGGCGTCGTCTCATTCTGGGACAAACACGCCTCCAGCTCCACGGCAAGGCGGCAGCTGCCACAGCCGCCAAGTAGCCTGAAGGTTAGCTTTCCCTCCTGCGCCATGATGGAGGACTGAAAGGTCATTCGGTCACAAGCTGTTAACTGCATATTGTCGCTAAAAGGGTCAAAATGACCAGCGGCAAACCTTGTTTCCTTCCTTATTGTTTTCCTCTGAGCTGCTAAGACTTTCTTGTTTGACTGAATGAAACAGGAAACACTCCAGCATTTGACCGCTCACAAGACATGTAATATTAAGACACGTCTTTAATCTCTCTGTCTCATCTTCCCCCAGAGACGAAAATCACGCTATGCAGAGCTTGACTTTGAGGTAATTTTAGTCTCTTTGATTCCTACATAGCTTTTTAAAAGCAGACCAAAATCCTGATGTCACTCTTATGGCTTCAGACCACTAAAGTTTTGCATATTTCTTAGTGCATTAAAGGAAAATACTGGCGATCGTGCATGTTTGAACACAATATATATACAATACACATATTTTTTTAAAGCTTTATTTATTCAGGGTTAGTAGTGTCACTGAGCATCAAACGCTCTTTAGCAGGAATGCCCTGCTCACACACGTATACACACACACACACACACACACACCTGAAGCTGCCCAGTACAACCACAGNCTGCTCACACACGTATACACACACACACACACACACACACCTGAAGCTGCCCAGTACAACCACAGACTCTCTGCTGCCACTGAGCAGCTCTACTGGAGCATTTGGGGGTTAGGTGCCTTGCTCAAGGGCACCTCAGTAGTGATAATTGGGGAGGGCAGGTGCTGCTCATTCACCTTCCCAACCCTGATTTCTCCTGCCAGTCCAACGGTTGACCTGTGACCCTTTGGTCAGGAGCTTCTCCAGCCTTTAGGCCTCCTCTGCCCCACATATTACTGACAACCATTTCCCAAAAACACCACTTCATCTGTAAACTTTACTTTTTTTTTTTGTCCTACTTTCCAAGGCTTCTGTTCATCTCATTACACTTAAAAAAATCAACTTGTAGAGACTTGAAACATGCTTAATATACATAATCCATCTCAGAGAACATGATGTCCATGAGGCTTTTTTTTGTCAAAATAACTTCATTTAACTGATCCAACATGGAGCTGCACAGAAGATAATGTATGCCTCCGCCAGGAAATATAGTCCCAGGAGAAGACGGCTTTTACAGAAATTAAAATGAGCGTTTTCTACAATTGTGCATACTGTTAGAAGAAGAAACATTGAATTTTAAGGTGAATGTATCACCTGAACATTTGATTTTTGAAAGATTAGGGGATTTGAAAAAATAACAGGAAAACAAAAATACGGTTTTATATTTTAGAAATTGGTTATCAGTAACATAACATATATGTATATATATATACATATATGTATATATATTCATATATATACATATATATATGGGTTGTATATATATATATATATACACATATACATATATATACATATATATATACACATATATATATATATACATATATGTGTGTGTATATATATATATATATATATACATATATATACATAGGGTCAAACATGTACGATTGCCGGTATGGTCCTTTAATGTGAACAGGGTAATGTAGGATTGATGGTAGTCAAATGTTGACCTGTACATCATGTGGAATGTCCCTGTGTAGAAGATAATGCACACCAGGAAACGCCACCAGGACATGTTTCAGGACCTGAACAGGAAGATTCACACAGACATGGATAGAGAGTCTCCACCTGTTGATGCCAAAGCTGCCAAAAGATGGAGCGTGTCCTCAGCCAGCAGCGACAAGACCAGCACGAGTGTAAAGAGTTTCACTTTATCCTCCACCTAATCCTATGCTGTCCCTATTCTTTCAATCTGTCCTCCTGCAAACATCCCACGCTTAAGCCCACTTTCCTGTTTATTTTCATGTTGACTCATTTTAAAGATTGAATTTTACTGCTTACAGTGTCACTGCCAAGACTAATTCAGTGTCAGTGTGGTTGTTTTGGTCCAAACCTGCGTGGGATCGCTGCGTTCAGATGAGGGATGGGTATTCTTTTATTTTTTGAGGGCAAATAATCCAGCCAATTTAAATGGAATATTCGGTTAGTCGTGACGTCTTTGCTATCACGCTCCCTCCACCCCAACACCTGCTGACCGCTTGTCCAGCAGTGGAAAAAAGCCCTCTCTGATGAACGGAGGTGACGGATACGGCGAATACAGCCTTACAAGAACGCTCAGATGATTAAAACAAAATTCATTGCGTTGCACCATAATAGAGGCTTTTCATCAGGGGAGATCAGAAAAATAGCGATCCAGTTCGTCTTGTTCGGCGTCCTGTTTCTGTAATCCTGTCGACATCTTCCCCTCCTTCCACAGTTTCTACATGCTCGTCATGGCTTTTTCACTGTTGTACAAAACAGACAGTTTCTCTGCGGCTGCATACACGACCACGCTCATACGACCTGATTCCAGTCTTTTGCTCACGTGACACGTATCAGATACGCTTTGTAAACGGTAAAAAGCCATTTGAAATCAGATATTCTCAGAGCCGGTTTGGGCCTCTTGATATGTGGAAATAAATCAGATACGTATCGGAATATCCACCAGTGCTGCTGCTGTCTAAATCCACAGATCAGAATTTCCTTCCCATTCCGACTCCTACGTAACGTTCTGCTTTATCTGCATATGATGATGTCATCAACATGATGACACTCTGTAAACAGAAATGGAGGACATGCTACATATATCAGACACGCTGATGTGCGTTTATGTCAAATAGATGTGTTAGCGTGTGATAACAGGCTCCTGTTACGGCAGCAAAACTCCAACTCCACCCGCTTCTCCTCCATGATTAACCGATGAACATACGTGTCCTGATGGAGAGATAAACGCTCACACAACATATCAGATGTTTCTCTCTGCATGTGAAAGTTTTAACTGCTAATCAGATTTTAAATACTTCTCTCGTCTTAGTCCATGAAGCATTTTCTTTACATGTGTAGCTGCATCCTACTGCTACAGGTCAAAGGTCAAAGCATGTAAATACAGGTATGAGCTGCTTAAAAAAGAAAATGTAAATACGCTGAACAAAAAATCTGATAAAAGTAAAATATCAGAATTGAGCATCAAGACTTGTAGAGTAAATCTAGTCTGAGTTCCCACACACAGGCAGATTCCATCACATGTATGTTTGGAGCTGCAGATCCAGAGCAGCGGCAGTCAGCGCAGCTTTGCCTTAAACACACACACACAGGAATTAGCATAGTTCATATCTGTGTTATGCTACAGCCTAATTTATTAAAAATATAGTTAACGATTGAAAATAACTCGTTATAACACAAGATAACACACGGAAACTAAAACGAAGGTGTAGCACACGGACAGAAACAGTGCCACAAACATTAGCTCCACTTCTCTACGACGTAAAAAATAAATGCCCCCAGAAAAATTAGTCTTTTTAAAACAAAAAATATTCAAAGATGTTGACCATTTTGAATAATCAAATAATAATCGCTTATTCATGCACATCCCTGGTTCAGACTTACCAAATCAGCTGTACCAGGAGGGGAAATGAACAAACAAACCGTGTACTGTAGGTGTGAAAGCGTCTCAGATGAACATGTGTTCAGGTTAGTGTGTGCTTTTATGTTCTCAACATGTTGCTCCATTCTCCTGTTCAGCGTGTGAAGACAGCACGTCTTCTGGACATCGTGAAGCAGCATGTGGTTTTCCACACGTGATTCAGCTTCTGCTGTCATAGTTTTCTTCTTCATGGATCAAATGATGCTATGACAGGAAAGGATCCACATTCATCTTTGTTACTCTGATTTACTTTGATAGAAACTACTTCCTGTTTGGAGTTTCTTTCTGACCAATCAGCAGAGAGAGTGTTGTCACATGACTTCAGCTGATAGATTTTGCTTTGATTGGATGTTTTTCTATGTGAAACTGAACCAAACCAACAATTTAGTTCCTGACTCAGACCAGAACAAACGATCTGCAGATCTGTCCCAAACCAAACAGTAAATGTAGCCTTGAAAAACATGAAATCCTTGATTCCTGATGAGCAGAATAAACAGACAAAAGCTCTGATCCCATCAGTAAATAGTTTCTTGCCTCTCGCTGCGCTGACAAAATATCTGCAGTTTTGTCCCAGGCAGCATTTTTTTATTTTCATGTAAAACCCTGTAGCTAATCAGAGTTACATTTTACAAAACTGGAAAACTAGAGACCAATATAATCAGTTTTCATTTAAACCAACGTTAAACAGGAAACAATGCTTTACACCTGTTTCCTGTGGGAGTTGAAACACACGGTAACGGTTGCTACTCCCACACGGCATGAACTGCATGACTGATGCATTTTTACCTCTTTGAATTTCTCCTTCTGGCGCCTGTATGTGTCGTATATTTTTATGATAATGACTAGCATACTCCTCTCCCTGTATGTTTATTCTTTGCCTTTAGCATCGTGCTAAATACAGGCTAGCAGCTCATCTTCCACTCAGTCTGTTTCTATGTGTACTTTAGCAAGTAGCTCAAAATAGTAGTTAGTTCAGACGAGGGGTGTCGCGATATACCGGTGTTAACAATAACCATGATATTTAAAAAATGAAATATTGATATCATGTTAATAATACATATATGATAATATCATGTAAATAATCCAGCACCTCTTAAATAATTTCCGTTTCTTTCCGTTCTCGCTTTGTCTCCCTCCCCCAACGGGAGGGAGACAAAGCGAGAACGGCTAGCTAGCGAGCTACTAGCACAGTGTGTAGCTACTACTACCATGCTAAATCATGATGGAGGAGCTGACAGACGAGAGCGAGACGCGCTACCCTAACCTGAAAAAAGTTAGCTGCCAGTGTGGGAGTTTTTTGGATTCGGTAACAAAGACAGGAAGTTGGTAGATGCCCCAGTCTGCAGGAAACGCCCATCGACAGGAACTGCTAAAGGAGGCGGTACCACCAACCTGTTCACCACCTTCACTTCCATCATCCTGCAGATTTCACCACAGTAGAGACAGGAAGTAGCGGTTAGCTTGCTAGCCCTGAAACAGGAAATGTTCCATGAAGGTTTTAGCTGTGTTGCTAAAGCTAAGTTATCATGGCGTTAGACTTGACAGGATTTTCTCTCTCCTGGTTATTTGTTAGATTTGTGGATCTTTTGTTTATCAGGTCATCTGGTTCCTTTACACGATCCCTTAAGGTGGAATTGCTGTTTTTGGAACTTTTGTACAGTTCTGGTTACAGACTCTCTCCACCTCCCTACACTCCTATTTGGAGTCTAATTCATTTGCTTAAAAAAGAGACAAAACGCACAATAAACTAAAAGATGAATTTTGATGAACTTAAAGATGAATTTGACTGATAGCATTTTTTTTTTCAAATTTTTGATAGATATTGTGTTAATGTCGTTTTCGTGAATTATATTTGGCCACGATAATCGTGTAGTGAAAATCTGATATCGTGTCAGCCCTAGTTCAAACGCAGATGCCTGAAAAGCTTTGGCCATCAAAGTCTGAAAACTAACGCTCCAGTTTGAAGTCAGATGTCAGGACATGTATTTGTGTGTTTTTAAAGGACCATACTGGTGATTTTACATCCCAGTAATGCAACCCGCATCTATGTTATGCAGCTATAATCTCTCAAAATGCCCCAAACCTCGAAACGTGCTGTCATAATGATTTTCATACAAACTCTGATGATTGAATCAAATGTCAGAAACAGGAAATGAGAAACAAACAAACACAAATACTCACAAAATAACTACAAAACTGGAACATAAAGTACAGGATGTAAAACTCTGAAATCAACCAGCTGTTTCCTCTCTCTCTCTCTCTCTCTCTCTCTACCCCTCCCCCCTCCTCCCCCCCCAGGACAAGCAGCAGACGCCCAGTAAGCGAGCGTGGGAGGGGCTGAGGAAGACTCACTCTCCTCCGTCCTGGGTGAGGAAGGATCTGGAGGCGGTGGCAGCTTCTCCTCTGGAGCTGCAGACGGTGGAGTGGGAGAAGACCAGCGCCACCATTCCTCTGGTGGGTCAGGAGATCATGGACCTGCAGACGGAGGTGTGACGGAGGCGTGACGCAGAACGCCGCCCTGCTCCGTGTTTCACGAAAGGCTGTTTGGAGCCAACTGGCAGAGGGTGGGAGGAAAGGAGGAGCAAGAGAGAGAGAGAGAGAGAGAGAGGTAAACGAGCGTCACATTGTGTCTTCCTGCGTTTCATCTGATGTTTGGACAGATTTCTCGTCTGCGAGTTGAAAAGAGGAAAACTCTGCTCATCTTTCCTGGAACATGGCGTTTTGCTGAGCAGCACAGCAGAAGCTTTTCTCCGTGTTTAATGTTGCCGTGTTATAATCATCATGTCTCTTCTTTTTTACCTGTTGGAGATATGGCTGCTGTTTCTCTCTCTCTCTCTAATCAACCATGATGGATTTATCTCTTTTTCAAACATCATTCTGGAAATAAACTCGGCCTCGGATGAGGCAGCTGCTGAAATGTATAAAGGAGCCCCTCTGAGTAGCCCCGCCCCTTCCTCCGCCTGCTTCATCCACACCACCTTCACAGCTAAAAACTGGACCTGAAGCATCGAGAGGAAAAATGTGAGATTTTACACAAAATTGCAGCCGGCGTTCTCATGGACGACAGCAGAACCGCTGCGTTTCCTGCCGTGGAACGTAGCACGACGGTTTGATCCGTGAAAACAAACAAGATGGCGGCTCCTGTTGTTTACCTGCAAACTTATATCATCTCATTAAAAATATTCATGTTCTGGATCTTTTTGGACCAACAAACACACTTCCTGTTTTCCACGTTTGCAGAGGTAGAGTATGATGTCATCACGGTTCAGATCCTGCTGATGTTTTTTTTTTTTTTTNGGTTCCAAACCTTTTTGATTTTTCTTCTGGAAACTCTGTGATCGGTTCCAGATTTGGTTCCTGGCGGAACCAGTTTGGTGTTGTTGGAACGCTCTGAGAGGCGTCGCTCTAACTCACTAATCAACCTCAGAAGAGAAGCCACACGCCATCCTGACGGAGCCGCGTGGAACGCCACCACGCCGTCTGGACCCGTTCCTCCATGTACAAACAGGCTTCATACATTAACAGCAAAACATGACGGAGTTTGGAACACGCTAAGGAAAAGAGGCCGTCTGTGTGCATGTGACGAATGATGCTGAGTAATGGAAGCTGGTGATCTATAAACATACATGTTATAATGATGAACATGGGATGAACATGGCATGTATGAACATGGCGTGTATGAACATGGCGTGGTATGAACATGGCGTGGTATGAACATGGCATGTATGAACATGGCATGGGATNGTATGAACATGGCGTGGTATGAACATGGCGTGGTATGAACATGGCATGTATGAACATGGCATGGGATGAACATGGCATGGGATGAACATGGCGTGGGATCGGCAGTCGCACACGCAGAAAGCACAAAGGCTCGTTTGGAGTCCTGATGTACAGCACTGTAATTATGTCAGAGTTCTACAGAATGGATTTTAGCCTATAAATATCTTTCTTACTGTGCGTGGGGATAGTCGTTACCATGGTTATAAATATCAACATGATTATTCAGAACCCCCCCCTCCCCATTCTGTCAGGGTTCTGGACTATATGCGTGTTCTGTATCGCAGTGTAACGTGTGTTTTATTATTACCACCAACCTCCCTCAGATCTGTCACTCTGACCCCTGACCTCTGACCCCTGCCCTCTGATCGACCCTGCTGCCTGCCCACACTCCCCTTTTTATTTGACAGGGTCACCTCTTTGTTAATGTACAGTTTTCAGAGCACAAAATGAATGTGTCATATTTCTAATAAAAATCATATCGACATAATAAAAGAACATGGGTCCATGTTTCCTTACATGTTATTTATATGTGGTGAATAGAGGATGGATGGATGGATGAATAGATGATGGGTGGATGGATGGATGGATGAATAGATAATGGATGGATGGATGGATGGGTGAACAGATAATGGATGGATGGATTGATGATGGATGGATGAATAGAGGATGGATGGATGGATGGATGGATGATGGGTGGATGGATGAATAGATGGTGGATGGATGGATGAATAAATGATGGATGGATGAATAGATGATGGATGGATGGATCAGGAGAAACTCATCAAATTAGACACACTGGCAGAAATGCCAACATCACCACAGAAACACCCACAGAGATGACAGACACGCCCACATCAGAACAGGCATGCCCACATCCTAGGTGTGTGTTGTGTTTGTGTGTCATTCAGGCCAGCAGGTATTTTTAAATCAGGTGTAACTTGTCCAGTCACGTTAAGTGGGCAGGATTTATAAACCTAATTTGATCAGTGAGTTGAAGTGATTATCACTATTTTTGTGTAATTCTAAAAGTGAAAAAATTAATTAGGTTTTTTCTATTTTGCAACTGAATATTTTTAATTGATGGCTAAAGTGGCACTGATTTTTTTTTTTAATAAAAATTAATTTGGTCTTTCAGCTGGAACAACTAATTAATTATTAAATTAATAAAAAATAAATAAATACAATATTGTCTCAACCTGAAATTAAATTTATGTGTAACTCATCGTCCAATCAGAACAGTCCAGACAAATTAAATTCCTCAGCTGACTACACTGTGAGTGTGTGTGTGGCCCCTGCAAAACTGCACGGGCAACCCCATAGAGCTAAACCGTTCAGAAGGAGCTAATCGCTAATTGGCGTCTTGGTGCTAAAGGTAAGAAAAAAGCAAAACAAAAACAAAAAAAACAAACGCAAATTCAAACTTACTTGCTAAATAATGCTGAGATCCACTGAACTCGGAAAGTTACGAATCGATTCTCCCAGTTTCCTATCAAAATGCATACCAGTGTTTCTGCTGTGACAACATGGAGGTTTCCTGTTACTGCTTACAGTATGATATAAAAAATCAACTTGTGCGTTTATCTTATTTTCTGTTGGTAGGTAAACATATTTCATCTCCAAAATTTCATTAATTTAGAAAAAAAAAAAAAAACTGGTGTTGAGCACTTTGTGTGTGTATGCGTGCGTGTGTGCGTGTGACCTGATAATTATTTACATCTTTCCCCTGAAAACCAGTCAGGAGGAAGATGGCGGCGGGCTGCTAATAAAGGTTTAAGTGGCCGTAAATTATCAGGCAAATAAAGCACAGCTGTTATTAGCAGATTTAAAGAACACGTCAGCATCATGGAGGTAAAAGTACACGCATAAATTAAAACAAATGACCCTGTGTGAGTGCAAATGGTCTACATGGATTCACCCATATTCATTACTGCAGCTATTAGATTTATTATATCATAATGGAACATCTAGAATGTTAAAACGTGTTTAATCATCATGCTGCAAATTTAAGTCATCACATCATTTAATTCTTTAAAAAAAAAAACATCAGCTAATTATGAAATCCATAAACATTCAAATGAGCAAAAAAATATACACTCCAGGGCCACTTCCCAATTGCTCATTAAAACAGATATCTAATCAGCCAATCACGTGGCAGAAACTCAGATTTAGCTGTGTAGACATGGTGAGAGGATCTGCTGAACTTCACACCAAGCATCACTTAAATCACCAGACGGCTTCTTCAACACGACGATGAGTTCACTGGACTCTGTGGCCTCCACAGCAGATCCCAGTCCCATAGAGCACCTTAGGGATGTGGTGGAACAGGAGATTTGCATCATGAAGGTGCTGCTGACAAATCTGCAGCAGCTGCATATTGACGTATTGGTCCATATGGACGTGATGCGATCATGTCAATATGGACCAAAATCTCTGAGGAATGTTTCCAGCAGCTTGTTGAATCTATGACACGAAGAATTCAGGCAGTTCTGAAGGCTAAAGGGGGTCCACCCGGTACGAGCAAGGTGTATTTAATAAAGTGGCCGGTGAGTGTATAAACTATGGTTTAATGTGACAATTATTGACAAAGGTATTATCAAAGACCAGTACTTGAAGTGGGCCGATACTCACTGGTATGCAGTACCAGGACCTCTGTGATTTTCATTTCAGAGTACCGGGAGATTTTCAGGAGTACCTGAACCTCTCATTAATCTTGTGTACTCTGCTACAGAACAACGCAGAGGAAAACAATAGAAAAGGTGCAGCCAGGTGAATTAAATCGGGGGAACGTGTATCTATAAATACCTGGGATGGACAACTTAGATGAGGACGGGGCCGATAAAATGTCATTCTGACAGTCAAAGGGCCACACATGAAATAAAACAAAAATCAGTGTGAACCCAGTACATACCTGTCAACATGCAGCTTTGAAAACAAGGAAGCCGATCCGATCGACANAAAAAAACCAAAAAAACCCACCACCATCACCTCCTGGACCCAATTCGATGACCAGACAAAGGTGACCAGCACACAGATAACTGGCACCTTTTTTTGTCCACTTCAAGCACTGCCAAAGACGAATAAAATCGCTCATAAAAAGACTTTGGTTTAAATCTGATTGGAAAACAGGAACTGTTGTTGAAATTTACCATCAGACAGAAACTTCATTTTAGTGTGTCAGTGTGTTTTATGAATCCAGATTTATGAATACAGAGGAATAAAGTTGATGAGCCACACAATGAAGTTATGGGAAAGAGTAGTGGAAGCTAGAC
>VXCM01006024.1:0-15746 GCA_014773175.1 Lucifuga dentata
CCCTAAGTACTTAAAATCCTCCACCTTCTTTATCTCTGTTCCCTGTAACCTCACCATTCCACTTGACTTTTATGTCTAAAACATAAAAGTTGTAATTGAACATGTAATTGAACTCAGAGGTGTGTAGTATTGCTTTCCATTTACTGTTACATTTACTTGAATACTTTTTTCACAAAATTGTACTTTACAGAGTAGTTTTACTGCAGGATACTTTTAACTCATATTTGAGTATATTTATGAATACAGAAATATACTTTTACTCCGTTACATTTGGTCACACTCTTTGTTAATTTTGATTTCACTGTTTGAATTCAGTCACATTCAGTTTTCTTCTCATTGTCAGACACTACACTGTCTGCTTCAGCTCCAAAGTAGCCACGCCCCCATCCTCCGTTTACATGGTTTCACCCGGAGCAGAACAATCATGGCTGAATCAACAGCAGGAGGTTTAGAAGAGGCACATCCCTGGCCACATATTCAAACGCTATTTTCTTTTCAGTCTACCAAAACCAACAGCTACATAATGCGTTGCGTCTTTGTTTAGCTAAACATGTGACATTTCAGCTTTTAAGAATCAACATGGAACTTGAGGAAACGTGGCAGTAAGCTGCAATGTTAGCTACTTAACTAGCTGCTGCTGCTGATGCTGACTCAAGTTTTCCTGTTCTATTCTGAGTAAATTCATTAAGCTAACCTAGCTAACTGTCTTAGCTAACTGCTGCTACTAATGCTAACTCAAGTATTCCTGTTCTATTCTGAGTAAATTCATGAAGCTAACCTAGCTAACTGTCNTGCTAACTCAAGTATTCCTGTTCTATTCTGAGTAAATTCATGAAGCTAACCTAGCTAACTGTCTTAGCTAACTGTTGCTGCTAATGCTAACTTAAGTTTTCCTGTTCTATTCTGAGTAAATTCATGAAGCTAACCTAGCTAACTGTCTTAACTAGCTTCTGCTGCTAATGCTAACTCAAGTTTTCCTATTCTATTCTGAGTAAATTCATGAAGCTAACTTAGCTAACTGTCTTAACTAGCTTCTGCTGCTAATGCTAACTCAAGTTTTCCTGTTCTGAGTAAATTCATGAAGCTAACCTAGCTAACTGTCTTAGCTAGCTGTTGCTGCTAATGCTAACTTAAGTTTTCCTGTTCTATTCTGAGTAAATTCATGAAGCTAACCTAGCTAACTGTCTTGGGGCCAGGCCAGAATTATCATGAGTTATGTGGTAAATATATGATTTATTACTGTCTACTGTTTCTTTATATGATATGATTTGGATTGTATTAGAAGCTACATATGGCTACTTTGCATTTTTTCCTCAGACAAGCACTTTATAGCTTGTTGATTATTCTAAAGAATAAGCTTGATCAAAGTTACTCACTACTCAAGTAATATTTTTAATAGATACTTTCTTACTCTCACTCAAGTCATTATTTTGGTGACTACTCTTACTTATCATAAAGTAACTTTACTTGAGTACAGTTTCTGGCTACTCTGGCTGAGCTAGCTTTGCCTGCTGCCTCCCATTCTAAAATCTCTGTAAATGATAAGTGTGACATGACTTACAGTAGATAAGGTGAAGCTGTTCTACATCTGTCATAATGAAGCTGTGCTTAATTGTGAGCTCACTGTTAAATATTTGGTTTCATCTTCCAGGAAGTACAACTCTTTAAAGGACCATACCACCATTTTACATGTTTGAGCCTAATATATTTAACTTTCATACATGTAACATTACTGACAATCATTTCCCAAAGCATACTACTGGAATGGTGAATTAAAAATGTTTTTCCTACCTTCTAGACCGCCAGATTTCATATCGCTGAAAGTTACCACCATGATGAAATATGTTTTAATTTTTGTGTGACAGCGTTTTATGAATCGCTTCCTCGACATGTAAATAAGGAAATACTGTAGCTACACCTCTTTAAAGGCAAACGCTAAAAGATGTAACAGACATTTATGAATAAGGGAATGTAGTTGCATCTTGATATTTGCCCTTATCGACACGGTCAAATCATGCGCTACCGTTTATGAATCTGTTTTTTTATGTTTTTACAGGCCAACCTAAGTGTTAACTCAAATTAGGATTCATATTATTTTAAATGAGGTAATCTTTACAAATAAACATGGTGTTTTTAAGTTGTAAAGTGTATTGAGGCCCTTATTAGTATTAGTAAATACCCATAGGCTATATTGGTTTTTTGATGTTACATTTAGAGATATGTAATATAGATATATCCATTATTTTGTTTAATAATTAACAGCACTAGTGCATCAGCGTTCCCTGCATAGGGACTGGGCTCTGCCTATTGTCTGCTGCCTGGAAAAACACGCGTTAAACTGAAGTGTTAAAGTCAGCTATCACAGTTTGTGGCTCGTGAGGAAATTGAAGTTGGGCGGCTTTGCCTATGATTTTCACGAGTGTTACTGTAGACTGGCTCAGTCGTGGCTCAGTGTGGGGAACTAACACTCCATTGCATCACAGGAGGCGTGGGGATAATACATGAGCATTACACATGCTGTTTGTGGACAAAAGCTCAAAACTGAAGCTGAATGAAACCAAACTGAGCGAGCCGGACACCAACGCAGCAAGAGCACGATGGACCAGGGGCGGAGCTATAGAATGAGGGCAGGATTTTAAAAAAAACAACAACTATAAAGCTGCATCCCAAAGTACTTTCCTCCTCTCCTCCTTTCTTCCCCTCCATTCCTACCCGGAAGGAGAGGAGGGGATAAAAGGAGCAGGAAGACACCAGAGACATGAGAATTGGGACAGTAATGTTTCCTCCACCATCGTCAGACGTGACGTCAATGGATGATGAAGTGATCCAATCACAGCTTTTAGTCTTTCTGCAATACTGATTACATCCCCATATGGTGACATTGTTTTTTTATTAAGATGATCAGAATTGCATGGGATCTCAAGGCAGCACAGCCTCTGATTATTCCTGAAATGAAGACATTTTAATACATTTTACAATCCAAAAATAAGATGCTTTTCAACAAAAGATGGTTTGATGAAGGAATTTGCCTTGTTAATCAACTTCTTAATTCAAATGGTCATTTCCTGTCATATACAGAGTTCATGTCTGTTTTTTAATTCCCTGAATTACCAAAAGATGATTGATTTTGATGCCATTCCCAGCAGTGCATTAGGATTTTCATCATCTGCTCCCGAAGACAAAGACTGAATTATACCATCCTTTGATCAAAGTTCTATTTATACTGACTTATAAAGGAGCTCTGACTGCTCCTTTATTAATAACAAAGTATCCAACAAGGATATTGCGGACATTGTTCTTAGACAAACTGTCACTTCACTTTCTTGAATTTCTTTTTGGAACATTTATGAAACTATTACCTTGAAATGATCATGTGTTGAGTGTATTGTTCAAGAAAGCACTTTCCAACTAAAAAGATCAAAGAAGAGGTCTCGTTTAAAAAGACACACAAACGTTATCTTGTGAAACTGTTTTTAAATCAGAAATATAGATGGGAATTGGATGGTATAGTATCAGTCAGAAGTAAGTACACCCTTGTCTATTAGGAAGAAAATCAGAGTTTTTACTTTCTGTAGCCACTGTCTAGGTTGGATAGGCATTTGGATCTGTTGAGCCTTTATTATAGCGCATTTAACAATAACTGAAATTTGGAAACTATTTCAAATAGAATTTACATTATTATCATTATTATTATTATTTTTATTAGTCATTGACCTGATGCAAAATTCCTTATCAAACACATCTTGTACAGTCAGATCAGTCTGGCATCCAACCCGTTTCAGGATCATCTGGAGTGCAGCTGACACCCTTAGACCCTGAAACAGCAAAGACATGAAGGAAAAGAAATCACAAGATTGTCAGGGATTACAATCTCTGTCCCATTCAGCTGATATTGTAAGATAACAAAGAACATCATACTTACATATACAGAGTAGGACACAAAATCAAACATTACCACTTGCTGTCACACATTTAACTAAAGAAAACGTGAAGCTCAAAAGGCGACTGTCACACAAAGCAATTGGTTTGTAGGGATGAGCTGAGTACTCGGATGAAACGAGTATCTGTTACAGATAATGCACTTTTTATGGGCACGAGTACCATCTGAGTAAAATGTGTCAATATTCGTACTTGTTAAAAAAAATCTGAGTGGGTAGCGCTTACTAGCGCTGTGTCACATAGCTGTGTGATGGTCCAGGCAGCCAATCACAGAGCTCCTCTCCACACAGAGCTGCTGCTGCTGCTCCACACGACCCACAGCCACTCTGTCCACACTAGCATAGTAGCATCTATTAGCTATAGTTGCTATTCTCAGATTCAGCTCAACATTATTCTCAGTCCACAGCTAAACACACACACATTCATTTACTGTGGACATTCACACGCAAGATACTGATACTAACACATATTTCTACTAGCTTCTAGCTTCTAGGCTAACTAGCCAGTTGGCTAGGATTCTTAACTCTCTGCGTTAAGCCCGCCCACTTCAGGCTTAAGCCCCGCCCATCCAAATACAGGTACAGATAATTTAGTTGAATGGACATGGAGACAGATACAGATAATGGTGTACTCGCTCATCCCTACTGGCCTACGGTGAAAGAAAAATAAAGGCTTTACACAACCTATTATAGCATAAATTACAAAAGTATTACATAATCTATTTTTATTTTCATAAAATAAGTCTACAAAAAAGCATGAAAAAGACAAATGCATTTAGCGTTAGCATCCTAACTAAAGCTAGACAGTGCTAACTGGCTAATGAGGTGTCATACAGCTATTGAATCTTGAGAACATTTAACGTTATCAACAAAAAAAGAATACGTGGAAACACGAATGTTAATATAATTTTTCTATAATTTTTTGCTAGAATTTTTCCAGCGGCATCAATCGGCTTGCTGTCAGATCGGCTCTTGAAATATTATGTAGCCATCGTCTCCGGCGCTCAGTGGATAAGATTTCCTCTCTCCTTTCTGGGTCGTTATTTTCTTTTATAATTCTTGGATTTGAAAGAAGCCTTTCACTTTGTCTCGAACGCTATTAGTTACACAGCCGACAGTACATCCAACCCAAATCAGGCACAATATCACTGAACTGATACAGAAAGCTCTGCGTTCTTGCACCAACATGGCGCCCGGGATGCTTTGCTTGGCGTGGCGTGTGTCATGTGTGACGTCACGTGCAACCCTCCTATATGTTGGGCTCAAACATGCACAATCACTAGTATGGTCCTTTAAGTGGTTAAAATGTTGATTAAGTATGCCTTTATTTATTGTATGTTTTCCCGTATTATTAATTAAATGATTTTTTTTTTTTCAGCCCAGTTAACCGATGAACTGAGTTGGCGCCCCATTATCTGATATGATGTCCTACAGGCAGGAGTGGCGCTGGGTGCATGTCAAACTCAAAATAACTGCAGCTAAAATCTGTTAGTAAAAGAAGTGAAGCATCAATTTCTAAATATTCAGAGGAATTTCATTTAATAAGATAGTGCATTTTCAAAGTTACATAAAGAATTGAGATTTTATAAACAAACTGATGGAGTTTAGCTTGTAACACACTTAGCCTTTTTACATGAAATTATTTTAGCACTTAATTTCAAGAATACAAATGGTCCTTAAAAACCGCAAAACACATTTCAACATATAGCAATCCTAAAAGTACAGTTGTGCTGGCACGCTTCCTTTTTGTTTATTTGTTTAAGAATGTGGAGTAAATTAATTGTGCTTGATTGGCATTAACATAGCCAAATAGGAATTTGAAATTGCTAATATTGAACGCCCCAATGCATTCGTGTCCCAATCCACCAGAGTACTTATCATGCCTTCCTCAAGCTGCCTGGCAGCATTGTTGGAGAGAGCGCTGCTTGTTGGTTCTGCAAAATATCCTTCCATGGCATTTGATTTGTTTACAGCAAAAGGGAAGATCAAAACAACGTGCCTCATATATATATGAGAGAAAAATATAAGCTTGTGTTTTTGAATTTTCTTTTGAGTATTTCTAAGATTTTCAAGCATACGAAGTCCCCAATATTCTGTTCTGCTGATGAGGCGGCAACAGCATTTCCATATAGCTGAGCCTCCTTTACTCGTGGAAAAATGAATGAATTAGCACTCTCGTCCAGTAAGAAATGAATCTAATTCATAATCTAATTATGAGTATGTCTCGGGGCTCAAATTAGCATTGTCTCTGTTTGCATAGCTTTGTAAATATAAAAGCGATGATGTCGTTACTCCTATTTTCATTCACACAGAATGTGCCCATGAATGTTGACCTGTTTATGGTTTGGAACGTGATTCCGTTGTAAATATCGCCTCCTGTTTGGGAGCCGGCACGTTATCGGCGCTCATCGCCGAGCACGTGGCAGCAATGAGCCCGTTTCAATACTCATTTGTCTTCTGTGCTCTTAATTCTGGTGCTCAGCCAGCCTCACAGCCNGGGGATGGAGGGAACCTTAATTAACAGCACGGCAGAGAACAGAGAGACTTCCTTTAAGTTTGCTTCCTGTATCTGCCACAGCTCCCTGAATAATCCCGGGCCAAATAACATGCGTTGAACCGGGAGTGGAGTTCATTTTTAGCTTTGCACAAATTTGTGTATCTTCCGTTCTGAATAAATGCATTTTGCACATATTCCACATGGCTCACTGTAACCCCCCTCAACACAGACACACATACACCTTCCCATCCCTCCGCTATTCTTTCTTTCCCTCCCTCCCTCCATCTCTACCCAGGACCCGTGGGAAGAACTGACTGTGGGAGCAGACAGTCTGNGGGGGGGGGGCCATTAGCAAGCAGAGAGGGACAGAGGGAGAGAGAGAACATTTTGAGTATTGGAGAACATACATGTGTACAGTATAGAGACGGTTATACACACTCTGTTTATATATATATGTATACACACACACACATATATATATATAGAGAGAGAGAGAGAGAGAGAGAGAGGTTCACCATGTAGGACTGAGAATAGAAAGCATTTTTTAAGCTTCCTTCAACCATCTCTCCCTCTCCTCCCAGCACACAGACATGCTCATACACTCCCTCCCTCTTCCTTTCACACACAGGCACTTGTGCACACACACACACACACACACACACACACACGTACAGACACGCAGGCACGATAGCTGTAGGGTATACCAGTCGGCTTTGGCAGTCCTCTCCTTTGTTGTTTTTGCTATTCGTTAGCCTCAGCGGCAGCACGGCGTGCGCCTCTTTCGCTGGGGTGGGTGCATTTGTGTGTGTGCGTGTGTGTATGTGGAGTCTGCAAGGCAGTGTGTGAAGGATGCCAGTAGCACCCGGGTAAGTCAGCTGCCTCTTTCCTTCCTTTCTTCCTTCCATCACTCCCTTTTCCCCCATTTCTTTCTTTTTCTTTCTTTCTTTCTTTCTGCTCGGGCTTGCTTACTCACCTCTCCACTCACTGAACACATCCGCTGTGCAGAGCTCTCCATCTCTCCCTTTTCTGTCTCTCTCTCTCTCAGCCTATTTCTCAGGCTGCTTTCCACCCTCACCTCCCAGCTGTGCTCTCTCTATCCCCACTTCTCTTCTGTTTTCTCCATGCTCTCTCTCTCTCTCTCGCTCTCTCTCTCTCGCTCTCTCTCAAGGCTGCGCCTCATTGGTGTGTCCTGATTCCCTTTTTCCATTTGGCTCCAGGCCCATTGGTTGCCTGTCTTCCAACCATTATCTCCACTCCTTCCACCCCTCTGTCATCCTCTCTCCCTTTGCTCAGCCTCCTTCCCAGTCATCTCTCAAGTCGTAAAAATGATTTGCATGCAGGAGGAGAGCAGAACTTTGCAGTGAGCACAGTAAGTGAATTGGGAGAGAGTAAGAGAGAGAGAGAGAAGTAAAGGGGAAGACTGGGGAAAAAAAGGAGAAGAAGGCACATTCTGGTAGGTAACTTGTTTATGGGGTTTAATGTTTTTACTCGTTCCGTTAAAGAAATAAGGTCCTTGCACGCATTTATTGGAGTGAAAGGGCTCAGATATGTTTCCAGTTTTAATCAAAGGCAGATCATAAATCATAGCTGTTAATTTTCCTTTATTATGAATTGCTCTGGTGTTCTGTACTCGTGTTTTTGAACTTCTGGCATTGGTGCATTGAGGAAAAGTAGCAGCTGCTGGAGATTATTTGATGCTTTGTTATTGTTAGAGTTGCTTTGTTATTGGCTTTCCCGATGCTGTTGTGCATGTGTCATGTTGCATTTTATGCTCTGTAGTATTATGTTTACCTGCTCATAAATGCCATGATTGCAGATGAATTCAGAGTTCGTTATTTCTCAGTTGAAAATGTTTTTAAAGCATCAGTCTATTAAGAACTCCTATTTAAAGTTTGTTCCGTAAGTTTCACGCTCCTGCTCAGCAAACCTTAGCTACGCTGGAGGACATGATGTCAAAATACACGTTCTTGAGTTGTTAAAGATTATATAGGTGCTGTTGTTGTTGAAAATGGACTGCAGTCACTATTAGTACTGTTTTGCACGTGGATCTCTGCAAATGTTTCACAGTTAAAAATGCTTTTATTTNGTCACTATTAGTACTGTTTTGCACGTGGATCTCTGCAAATGTTTCACAGTTAAAAATGCTTTTATTCGCTGCTAAAATCAGTCTCTCACATGGTGCGATGTGTTATATTTGCTGTCACTTTGAAAGTCTGGAAGGCAGCAAGGACGTTATTTTGCATCCAGGGAAGGTAGGAGCTGTGACTGCCAGAAAACAGAGAGAGAGAGAGAGGATCTGAAGTTGGAAGAGACTTTGGTTGGATGTCCAACTTTAAATACAACAAACTCTGGTTGGGATGCATAAATAAAAGAACACACATGCACACACACACACACACACACACATTTCCTTCAGTCTGTACTTCATCTTGTACAGCATAATTTGCAAGTAAGAAAAGACAATGCAGCTGTTGTTTGGCGTGTCCATGTTGTATGTGTGCGCGCGCGTGAGTTTCTGCTCCCGTGGGTGGCATACACACTCGCAGCAGAAGGCAGACGCACTGCAACATGTTTCATTCTGTCATGTCCAAAACTCTGATACAAAGTGAGCTACTTCCTCTTCCTCTCCTTTGCCCAAAACGAGCCAAAGCCAACGTCTCTCCTGTCGACAAATGATGGCGACGTTTTGTGACACTATCAAGGATCATCCCAACACCAAGATATCCTACAGAATGTGGGCGTAGACCAAAAAACATTCTACCTCACTGTAAAGTGGGATACAGAAATTATTTTTCCCCAACACTCCTCATCATCATGCTGTCTGCTTACTTTGGTATATTTCGAGATTTAACCAAATTCAGTTTTGTGTTATGATGAAGTAGTAGTTAGATGAAAGGTGATGAAGGCTGCAATCTTTCATTCTCTGTCAAGATTTGCATGTTATATGTCCCACAATAAAAATGGAGCTTTTGCTAGAATAGAATTTCCACGTATGCATGGTGTGAGTGTCAGCAGGCGGCTGGCTGGCTTGGTGTGAGGTGAAGCCATGTTCTTTGGGATGTTCCTTTAACAAGCAGAGGAAGGAAATGTCTAGCTTATTAGTTATGTGTGCAGAGAGAACATGCGATTGTATGTGTGTCTGCATGTGTGTGTGTGTGTGTGTGTGCGCGCCACTGCAGTGCCTGATGTGCTTTGCCGAGCGAGCCGAGGACAGGGAGACAACCGAATGTGATTAAATTATAGAGGGGAAGCACACTAAGCGGGTCTCAGTGAGACCAACAACGTGGGAATCTCCCCTTCCTTCCTTTCTTTCTTTCTTTCTTTCTTTCTTTCTTTTCTTGCCCACTGCCTCTTTGTTATTGTTCTGAATCAGAAGGACTTAGTTCAGCAGTGGCATTCACGCTTATATACAGTAAAATGATAAGCACAAAAAAAAAAGAGAGTTTTTCGACACATTATGAAAACATTAAAGGAGCATGTCTGTGGTTATGTGAAGTTGAACATGTGATGGCAGACTGGTTGTAATGGTGAATGGATGGGGTGTACAGCTTCTCTCTCTCTCCAGCCTTGCGTGGGAGATGTACTGTGTGTCCCTTATGCCTTAGCAGACTAATGAATGAGCAGCAAAAAGCCTCCTAGGGATCCCCTACATGCAACTGGGGGAGGGCGGGGTGCACGGCAGCCATGCGCTAATTTTAGCCTCCATGTTGAGCGGCTGGGTCACACACATGCTATGGTTAGTGTACGTCTGAGCCACGCTGTACTGTATCGTGACTCTGCATTTATACTAGCTTGACTGTGGAGAATGACACTTCTCTAATAGAAAGATAGCAAAATATATATCCTCAAAAATATATAGTTTCAAGTAAAATATATAAAAATACATTACAATACATACATACATACATTTCAATAATTTGGTCATTGTTAAATATGAATACATATACTCATATATTAGTTTAAGTAGAAATATAGTAAAATATATATCTCAAAAATATATACTTTCAAGTAAAATATATAAAAATACATATATTTCAATAATTGGTCATTGTTAAATGTGAATACATATACGTATATATTAGTTTAAGTAGAAATACAGCAAAATATATCTCAAAAATATATAGTTTCAAGTAAATATATAAATACATATATTTCAATAATTTGGTCATTGTTAAATATAAATACAGATATTTATATATTAGTTTCAGTAGAAATATAGCAAAATATATATCTCAAAAAATGCATAGTTTCAAGTAAAATATATAAAAATACATATATTTCAATAAGTTGGTCATTGTTAAATATGAATACATATTAGTTTAAGTAGGTCCGGCTATATGTTAATTCTAAGGGAAACAATATATACATACATACATACATACATATATGTATATATATATATATATATACTATGTACTTGTAGCATTACTATGTACATGATGCTGTATACTACAGCCTCTTAAAAAATGTATGAATTGAAAAATTGCTGCCCACAAATAAACTGATCAATATACTAAGTGTAGGTAATTTCACCTTGCGCTGCATCCCTGCACATAAGGAAAACCTCTGTCCAGACTCCCAGAATCCCATCCGCAGCCTGCAGGAACCTCCATGTAGCGCATGCTAACTTCCGCTTCACACCAGGAGCCCCAAATCACACTTTCTCCCTGCAGCGAAGGCTAAAACAGGCTTACAGGCTGGCCACATAACCTGCCCTTGACACGGGCAGCGGTGCACTCATGCACGCACAACCCTGCAGTAAATTTCTCGGCGCCACAGAGGCGCTCTGCTGCCTTTCCACCCCGTGAATCAAAGCACGACACAAATCGATAAGGCAGCAGCTGGGATTAATTTAAACGTTTCCTCACACATTCATTTTATTCACGTGGAGCTAATTTTTCTTTCCTACTTCCTAGCTTGTACAAAAAGCTAGAACCATTGTCCTATGTTTGAGTAGTGAGCGCGAACCTGTGCGGAGATACCACAGGGGATCGATGTGTTCCTTCAATCAGTTTCAATGACATGGTCAGGCTAGGGTGAGAGGGGATTGATCTATTTGAGCAGACGTAATGTCAATACCGATGTCTGCTCTGTGTGAGATGTAGCTGCTCTTGTGTCCTTCACACGCATCCTTGCTCCTCGTGCTGCTACAGGCTATGACTGATGCTGCAATCCTCACTCAAACATGAATTCATCATCTGGAGCACCAAATGAAAAACTCTGACCACAATACACTTTCTGATTGTTTCAGAATACAAAACCTCTTCCTAGTTACAAAAATATCTGTTATTTGCCAATAATTGCGGTGTTGTGCTCATTATGGATTCTATTCTATTCTGTTCTATTTGTCATGATTACTTATAACTTCTTATAAGCATTTATGGTCTCTTCGCTATTCATAATCTTTATTTTACAGCCACACATGCCAGCTACAGCTTCTCTTGCCTTGTCTTTTGAATTGTTAACATTGAGTTCATGTACTGGATGTTTCTTGTACAGTATGTTTGGTAGAAATAAGTAAAAATGAGAGTGAAGTGGTTCTGTCATGCACCTGCAGCTGCATCTGAAATTAAAGGACCATACCATCTATTTTGCATGTTTGAGCCTAATATATTCAATTTTCATACATGTTACGTTACTGACAGTCATTTCCCAAAGGATAAAANTATTCAATATTCCACCTTAAAAATCCATGTTTCTCCTGCTAATAGTTACACAGCCTTATGAAGTCATGGCCATTTAAATTTTTCTGTAACTGCAGGTCTTCTTTTGGGACTATATTCCCCAGTGGAGACATACACTCACTCCATGCTTTTTATTGAGCTTAAACACTAAAATTATGAAACTTCGAAAAAACCTTCGTAAAAACCTGAATACACGCTTGTTCGCGATGATGATGATGTTCTATCCCAAGAACATTTCAAGCACCAACAAGCTGATTTTAATAGCGTACCAGAATGAACTGAAACCAATGGTGGCCTGGACGGTAGGAAAAACATTTTTTAACTTACCGTTCCCTTGGGAAATGATTGTCAGTAATGTTATGTGTATGAAAATTGAATATATTAGGCTCAAACATGCAAAATAGGTGGTATGGTCCTTTAAATAACCATATGTTGTTGATGAAACGTATTACCTGTGATAAGTTACTACCAAGAACTTGCTGCTAGTTCCTATTGTGAAATAGTTGTAGAGTGAAAATTTCAAAGTGGGTAACACCCATATCTCATGACAACAGCCTTTTTAGAGATAGCGTGGGTGCCCACTGAACAACCACACACACACACACACACGCACACCTCCGTGCCTTTCCTGGGGGAAAACATGATCTATCTCCTGGCGGGCAGGCCAATTAAAAACCAATCAGGCTGCTTGGAGTGTGCGGGTAATGGGAAAGCCAAGGCAGAGGAGGAAGTGGGGCTGATTAATGGACACTTTCACCTTGTGGCATAACAGCCTCCCACAGGCATCCATCACCCCAGGGGACAATGCTCACCTACACCCGAAGCCCCACGCCCGTCCAGCAAAGTCAGACATATTGTAGAAGTTGCAAATGTCTGTGAATGTGTGGTGATGAGCATAAAGTGCCAGAGGAGGTTAGCAATAGCTTTTTATTAGCCTGACCTGTGGGTCATCGAGATCATTTGTTGTCAGACAGCTTCCTGATTAAATCTGTATTGTGTAGCATCGCACCTAACCAAGGTTACTTGTTAGAGGCCATTTCAGAGATGTAACCTGGTCAGTCTTTCTGGAAATACAACTATATAATAATGCTTATTACATTAATTGCTAAGCTTCAGCCCTCTGCTGTTATTAAAAGGCTTTATGGTTGACCCTGAAACCTCTTATTGTTGGTTTGTCTGGTAAAAAGTGGACTTTTCCTCAGAGTGCAGACACATTTCTAACAGCGGAGACAAGACGGTCTTACAAAGAAAGAGTCGAAGTGGAACTGCGGAAGAGTGTTTGTGTCGTTCCATCCAGAGGCATTGTGAGGCAGCGAGCATTGAAAAGAAAAAAAAAAAGTATTAAATGATGTGAGTGAAGCTCGTTCCATTTCAGGAGCTGCTGTGACCTACTTCACACAGCCAGGCAGCTAGCTGTAAATAAGGATTTTCATAACCCGGTTTGGCCTTTTCCCATTAGAGGCACACCAGCGCCTTGAAGAATATTACAAAGAGCAGAGGAGCAGCTGTTGAGAGTGCTGCTACAATATCATCAAAGTGGTGACCTTGAGACTGCGTGTGTTGTTGGGATGTGATTACAATTAGTTTTAGTACTAAACACCAGAGCTGTGCAGGAATACCACGATAGCGAGGCACACAAGCGCACAATCCAATCTTTTTGTGGCTCCTGCTAAACCTTATATGCTGCATAGCAACGTTTTCTATACTCAGTCGTCTGGCAAACTGCCTACGCACATGTACATTAGTTTAGCAAATAAAAACTACAAAAGCAATCTTTAAAGGACCATTCTGGCCATTTTGCATGTTTGAGTCTGATATATTCAATTTTCATACATGTAACTTTACTGACAATCATTTCCAAATCATACTACTGGAATGGTGAATTCAAAATGTTTTTCCTACCTTCCAGACCGCCATTGGCTTCAGTTCATTCTGGTACACCAGTCATCCTCAAAATCCAGATTCTGGTCCGGATCCGGACCTGAACCACAACTGTCTCTCCGCTGAGCAAATTATTACTTTCATAATATGTATTATTTGTATTATCTGTGGGACACTGCTGCGACACGAGTCAGAATTCTCCGCTTTCTCCGCTGCAAAGTGAAACCAAATGTCCACCTGAGAGTTGACAGCAAAGCTAGTTTCTTTAGCGCGCACCCAACACATTAAATTGTCGGTAAAACTGACTTAAATAAACAGACCTTTGGCTTATTGAACATTTTATTTGTGGGCCCTTAAGATTTGTGTTTGAGTACCCCTGTGGTATGCTATTAAAATCAACTTATTGATACTTGAAATTCTTGGGATAGGTAATCCATCATCGTGAACAAGACTTGTATTCAAGTTATGTAATTTTAGTGTTTAAGCACAATAAAAAGTGAGGAGTGATCTGAAAATGCTTCCTTGTGGTGCATTCAAGTGCTGTAGTGAAGAACTGATAACAGGAACAATGTAACATTACGTGTATGAAAATTTTATATATTAGGCTCAAACATGCACATGGCTGGTATGGTCCTTTAAAGCTGAAGGGTGCTGGTCTGGAAACTTGACATCACATCAAAGAAACGCGGACGTATCATCGATTTGATAAGTACCCAGTATTTGCTGTTTGTGGCAAACATGAATATGGATGTCCATTGTTTGGAGCGAGCGGAGGACGTAGCTGTAAGCAAGCCTGGCCCTGTTTTATCCGTGTTACTGTAGAAGGATTATACAGTACATGTTGCAAAGTGCAAACATTCACACGTAATTTCACACCTGGTGGTATTTTCTCTCTCTGAACAATGGAGAGATGAATCAGAAAGAAAATGTCTCAATCACAGCGACACCCGCCTCTGCAGTGACGCGGTAGGGTCACTACTGAACATCAGACACTTTTGCTGAAACAAAGACTTTTAGGGCCTGACGAACTCCAGCCGCGATTGGTGGGCTTCTTAAAGGACAGTCATTTCTTTCTGCTGTGCAAGAGAGAAAACGGGAGGGAGGAAAGGAAGAAAGTGGGGAAAAATCTCCTAGCTAGTCTAGGGTAAAGTGGCGTGATATTGGAAAATGATTACCAAACAGGCATCCATTATTCAACAAGGCGATCAGGGAGGGCACAATCTCCTTATTTATGCCGGCTCTTTAAATCAGATTTGTCGGTTTTGATCACTGTAAAATCTCCCAGTCACAAGCTGGCAATATTGGGTGAATATTACACTGTCTAATGGGTAATTGATGACGGCATGTGACACCAGTTGAGATGAATAGGTGGGGGAACGACAGATGACGATGGACTGTAGCTTTGCATTTAGCAGGCACATTAGAATTTGGTTTTCTCATGTACAGGTTTGATGCCACCTCCTCTCAGCATGGAGATTTCAAAGAACGAATACAAATCCAGCTGCTGAGTAAAGAGACATCGTATCGAAGCACTTTTCAATCAGAATTTTTGGAATTAGAGTAGGAACTACTTTTAGAACTATCCAGAGATACTTTTAGAACTATCCAGTGTATGTGGTTGGTTTAGCAAGTTTGTTGCTCACATTCCCACTACACTTTAAAGGACTATACCAACTATTTTGCATGTTTGAGCCTAATATATTCAATTTTCATACACTTAATGTTACTGACAATCATTTCCCAAAG
>VXCM01006025.1:0-60716 GCA_014773175.1 Lucifuga dentata
TCTGAGTCACATGGAGGCAAAAATACCGGGTCTGGGCCACTTCAGCATGTGATGTGACCGTAGCCTTAGTGACATGACTGACCTTTGACCTGAGACTTTCTGGAAGTTTGTTCCAAATAACTGCTGCATAGAAACTAAATACTGCAGAAATCAGACAGAACCAGATGATCTCAAAGGTCTGGAGCTTCATAAGAGAAGCCCTGAACCGCTTAGCGCTTTATAAACCAGCAGCAGCATCTTAAACTTCATTCTTCAGAGGCTGGATGACGGTGCAGGGGTCTCAGCATTTTAAAGCTCTGTTTTTTGGTCCTATTAGAACTCCAACAGCAGCATTTTGGATGAAGTTGTCTGATCGCTCATTTAGGAGCCTGTTAAAAACACCATTACAGCTGAAAAAATAAACGTGTTAGCATGATTCAAACCTCACAGCCAAAGACTACTGGAGATTCAGATCAAGATGCCATACACACACACGTGCACACACATGCACACATGCATGCAGACAAACACAATCATCATCACAGGTGTATTTGTGGGAATAAGTCTCCAGCCGGCGTGGCTGCAGTCCCGTTAGCTTCTCTACTAGCAATGTGCAGAAAGTCTATTTAGCCACGATATTCACTCCAGAGCTCAATACATCCATAAAACCTGTGGAAGGCAGTTTACGTTTGATGTCGGAATCGCTCGACATCACGGCCGTCCTTTAATGGTTTTTACTATTATATTTCCCAGTGTGGAAATTCCGTGGTAAGACGGTTTGACAGGATTTTTGCACAGCTTCCTCTTCATCCTCAGCATCCACAAATACAGGCTTCAGCAGCAGGGTAGAGGAGGGGTTTCCCAGCAGTGTAATATATTTTGTCATATTATATATTTTACGAGCTGTAGTTTATTCTCAAATATTGCTGAACCTCGTCATCAGTCTTTGCCTCTTTTTGTTTTTTCTTTGTAGATCTGCTGTGTTCATACCAGGAACATTTCAGTGCCGTTACAGTCTGAACAAATGATTTAGTTTATTTCTTTTGCTTTACGCTCCGAAAGTTCTGCTGAAAAAGATAAACAGCAAAGTGGTTATTCAGGTCGACTTTCAGAGCTTTGGGGGAAAAAAAAAAATTAATGCAGGAATGCATGCAGGATTTCAATGACATATTTAAAGGACCATACCACCATTT
The DNA here is from genome assembly GCA_014773175.1 of Lucifuga dentata. Lineage (NCBI taxonomy): Eukaryota > Metazoa > Chordata > Actinopteri > Ophidiiformes > Bythitidae > Lucifuga > Lucifuga dentata. The sequence goes on from VXCM01006025.1 coordinate 1,173, forward strand.
AGCATGTTTGAGCCTAATATATTCAGTTTTCATACATGTTATGTTACTGACAATCATTTCCTAAAGGATAAAACCGTATTTCAGCTTTCCTGATATTTTGCTAAATCTCTTAATCTTTCAAAATCAAATATTCAAGTGATACACCCACCTTAAAAATCCATGTTTCTCCTGCTAATAGTTACACAGCCTTATGAAGTCACGGTCCTTTAAATTTTTCCATAAACGCAGGTCTTCTTTTGGGACTATATTCCCCGGTGGAGGCATACATTCACTCCACGCTTTTTATTGAGCTTAAACACTAAAATTACATAACTTCTAAAAAAACCTGAATACACGTCTTGTTGGTGATGATGGATTACCTATCCCAAGAACGTTTACAGTATCAACAAGTTGATTTTAATAGCAGAATGAACTGAAACCAATGGAGGTCTGGAAGGTAGGAAAAACATTTTTAATTCACTGTTCCAGTAGTATGCTTTGGAAATGATTATCAGTAACGTAACATGTACAGTATGAAAATTGAATATATTAGGTTCAAACATGCAAAATGGATGGTATGGTCCTTTAATGTTGTTCTTTTTCTAATCTGAAACTTGTAATTTGTTGAATTCTCCCATTTCCATGAGTCCTGCTGAAGTGTCTGTGAGCAAGGCGCTGATCTGTTAATATACCCAATGATGAGACTTAATGTGATACAAGAACATTAACTCTTCAACAGAAACAGCAGTTTTCACCTTCATGAATTCTTTACGAAGCCCTTTCATATTTCCTGACGTGTCGCAGCAGCGTAGCAGGAGGCTAAATATGCTAAAACTGCTTCCTGCACCAAACTTCAGTCTTTATAAGCCTCCACAAAGATCTGTTTGATGATAATCTGTCTGCGGTTTGAGGCAAAATTGAAACTCTGATTCTGTGCACATTTGTTTAACAGTAATTTACTTGAAGCACTGATTGTTTCAGGCTGACGTACAGTTTTTTATCCACAACCAAGGACAGCGTAGATGACGGCATTTTTAACATTTGACTGCCGCCATGTTTGCAAAAGGCTTATCTGGTTGTTGTTGTTGCCTGTGATGCATGTTTTTCTCATTTCTTATCGTGCACGGCCTTTATGAAGAACAGCAGTGTTATTTCCTATGCTGTTATGATAGAGTTTAGCTTCATATGCTCGTGCTGCTAAAGGTTTGTCTTCTTATAATATGGATATAACATGGATAAACTCTTTATATGTTGAGTTTAGTGTTTGTATAGATTGTTCTGCCTCCGTTTTACTTAGTTTCCCTGGATAAAGCATCAGCTGAATCCGAATGGAAAAGTGCGTTTTGTTGGTGCGTTCTATAGTTTTATTGATGAAAAAAGAATGCCGCAGGAAATGCTAAAGAGATCCGGTCAAACAGCAGAGGCCTCAAATCCATTTCCTCTTTTCCCTCTCTCCGGCCTTTTTCTTCTCGTATGGCGCTCGCTGCTCTTCCTCGCTCTTAGATCGTTACCCTACAGAAATCCTCATCCTGCATTATTTGGCTGCTGCTTGCATTAGCATCAGACAGCATTTTGCGCTGCGTTTCCTTACCCAGCGGGGAATCGTTTGCTAGTTGCACGAGCGACTTCTGGTTATGAATGTTGCTGCTCAGTAACTGATTCTGTCTTTTAGAAAAGTTTTGACAGATTTGTTGCTGTTGCTTTATTCCAAGACGGCAAAATGTGCAAAACCATGCAGAGAGGCGACAGTCAAACAAGCGAGACGCCGTTCTTCTCCCCTGCTGCTGCTTGCGTATGCAGAAAAGGAACATTTGTACAATCTAATGCAATCCAATACAAGAACCCTGCAATAAATCCCAACTTTGTCGAGCCTAGAATATTCAGTTTTGGTATAACTCTGTGAGAAGGAGCTGGGTTCATCCTGTCTCTGAGGTGTTGTAATGGACTTCATCATCTGAAAGTGTTTCTAATGTTTTGTCTACACAAATCTAATGAAGGGACAGATTATTAGAATCAGCTTTAAATGTTGTATGGCTTTAAAAATAATTCAGCGTAGCGTTGGAACATTTCTCTGACAACAAAATCTGAACATTCTATAAGCTTCACAAAGATATAATTTATTAGAGGATTCTTCTATAGACTATATTAGACTTTACAGATGTACCTAATAAACTGCTGTTTTCCTGTAAATAACCTTTAAAGAACAACTTAACACCAAATCCACGTTTTTGAGTATTAAATCACACATGAAGCTACTTAATAATGCTGTTATAAGTGCCAGCTTTGGAGTTCATTTTAAAAGCTGTACTTTTACTTTTTCTACTGAAAATCACAGTGTAGCTGCTCCAGATCTCAAAATGAGTCAGGAGAATCCAGGAAATTGCCATGTGCTTCTCGCCGCGAAGGAACGCGTCTACGTCTCACTTTGATTTGGGCCACGCTTTGCTATTACGGCATAGAACAACAAAAACAGCATCATGCGGGTGTGAGATGACCGCCCCCTTTTTTTTCAGGGTTTGAAGGCATTTTTTTGAATACGTGAAGGAGGCGTGGCCAAGCTAAAACATGTGGTTAAGTTGCTCTGTAATTAATGTATTGAAGGGTCAGCTGAAATTACATTAGCAAACATTTTTAGTGCTAACTGCTATTAAACTAAAATCCAAGTCAAAATCACTGTACACCTAAAGTCTAACAGCCAAAGCCTCTGATCTGATAGCCTGATGCTAACCTGATAGTAGCCTGATCACAGCCTGATAGTAGCCTGATGCTAGCCTGATGGTAGTTTGATCGTAGCCTGATGGTAGCTTCTTTGTAGCCTGATTGTAGCCTGATGGTAGCTGATGGTGGCTTGATTGTAGCCTGATGGTAGCTTGATTGTAGCCTGATCGTAGCTTCATTGTAGCCTGATCGTAAAGCAGACGCTGATACGTTACTGAGCAGCCAGTAGGTACTGAGCCATCGTTAGCATGTTTATAGCCATGGCTCGTGTGCTGGATCATCAGCAGCAACAACGTGAAGACTCGGGCTCCTCCTGGGTGGAGCCAGCTCTGGCAGCCAACCAAATTCCACTCTGGGTGTTAATGTGCTGTCTGCCCTCATAGGATCATAGCCCTGCACGCACACACACACACACACACACACACACACACACACACACACACACACACACACACACANACACACACACACACGCGCACGCTCATTTCTATGGAGATGAGCTGCATCTCTGATCAGACAAACATGCAGAGTCATATTTCTGACTGCAGCAAACATTACGTTGACATTACAGCAGAAGAAGAGATTTTTATGTAGATGGTGAAGGCACAAACTAAGGCTTTGGTTCTCACACTGACAATTATTACATGATGTACTGTACTTGGAAGAGGAAATCTCTAGATAATTCGTATCTGTGTTAAGATAATGAATGATTATGCCTCATCAGAGATGAACGCATTAATTATGTGTTGTTATTAAAAATGTGGCTTGTATTGGATACGATGCAGCTCGAAAACAGAACATGTGTTTGACACTAATATGAAACCAAAGGCAGCCACCAGGATAATTCTTGATGTTTGAATTGTCTCCTTGTCAAATCCTAATGCCTCAGAAGTGTGTTTAGATGGAACGCTCACCGTTGACATGCAGTATTTGCTTTCTGCAGCAGCAGCTATCTCGGTTTAGCACACGGAGCCAAATGAAGCTCGTCGTTTTGATGCTGTTCTTTTTAGTAGAAATGGTAATTTATGCTGGTCGTGTTGCACGGGTAAAATTCATGACATTTTCTCAGCTTTCTAACCTTTGTGTAACCAGGGTGTGACTGAAATATTCAAGACTAGATATGCAAATATGTGAACAAAAATGTGCACATACAAAATTTGGGATTTTGGACAAAAAAAAAAAAAAAATTGATATATGAAATGAGAGCGTTGAAGCATGTCCGATTAGCTGGTTTTAAACATAATGGCTAATTTAATAAGCATAGGCTGCAGTGCTGCACTCAAAGCTTAATTATAACGAGCTCGTTTCAAGGAGCCTGTAATGATCAGTGATTATACATGAGGAGATCATTTGCAAAAAGAGATTGTTTTTATAAAATTATAAATTTCACAAATTTATGTGTGTGTGTGTGTGTGTGTGTGTGTGTGTGTATATATATATATATATATATTATATATATATATACACATACATATACATATATATGGTGCATTCCCAGTAATATCTGTCATACTGATGTTGGATTCAAGCAAAAAAAAAAAAAAAAAAAANAAAAAAAAAAAAAAAAAACAACTTTGTAATAAATGAAGGAAACACCATAATATACAGTTTGATTGATATTATGCACATTAAATAACATGACTTTATTAAAATGGAGCCTTCACATGCTCATTTCAAGTTCCTAAAATTCATAAAATTTGGAATTTTCTTCTCTGTCTGCATCGTTATCTTTAAACATGACTCTCCTAAACTCTCGCCTGAAATAAAAATAAGCATTAATGATTGAAGTAGCTTGATGACCTAAAATCCTGGCTGTGTCATAATTATTTTTTTGGGATGATATTCATGTGTTCATTCCTTTTCTCATACATGAAGTTAAGTCTCCTGCTGATTTTTTTAATAATTTATCACTGATATCATGGCTGCATCTCTTCACTTGTTATATTTCTGTTGAGGACTGACTGAATCACCTCTGTACTTTGTGTTCTATGATATAAATTATTGTTTCTGTATTCTTATTGCAGCTCTGCAGCATAAGAACACGCACAGCAGAGAATAACCTACTTTATTGGTGCAGGATAAGAAACCTGGCGTCCGTATTACGGAGAGCGCAGATTTATAGTTCTCTGTTGCATGAGACACGAGGCAGTTAATGAAGTGTGCGCTGAATACAGATTTCTGCATAAAGACAAATATGCTATGGTTGTGTTTTGAATAGTTATGTTATGTTTTCATTATCACTTCATTCCCTTTGGCTTTGAAACGATATGGCTCTCCTGCAATGTGTTGCTGGTAGACATGTCAGACCAGGATGCTGCCTTTTTTTTTTTTTTTTTTTTNTTTTTTTTTTTTTTTTTTATCTCACGAAGGCTTTGCTTTTGATAAAGTTTAGCATAATCAGTTTCCAAGATTTTTATATTTATTGCCCAAGTACAGCTGGGATGTTTCCATTTCCTGCTGCTGTTGAAGCATGAAGGACTCCTTAAGAGCAGCAGCAGACTGACTTAATGTCGCTGAAGTAAGGGAGAAATAATGGAAGGCTTACTGCGAGTTGGAGTTTGGATTACAATTAATGCTAACGGATCAACGTAATGAACAAAGACACCATCCGTTTTTATGGTTCATTATCCTCCCTGCCACATTCTAATGGGATCCTTCAGAATTAGTCACTTGGATATAATTTTTTTGCTGTCTGCTTGTATTTTCATCTGACTCAATTCACTAACTTTAAAAAAAAACAGTTTGATGGCTCTTACCAGTTCATACTGCACGTCTCTAATGAAACATCAGCAGTGCATAACTTCTCATTCAACTGCCATTTAATTTCACTTTGCCCCAGAACAAAACCGTTACTCATACATAAATTCATGAGAGAATAATAGACAACTACATATGTTCTATTTCCTGGTTTAATTAAAGGAAATGCAGCATTTGGCTTCTCCAGTGCAGACTGTCCATCCAGATTGTTTTTATTTTTGAGCTGCAGGCAGGACTCGGGGTTTGGGAATAAATCTTGGACTGTGGGCTTAATGGTGATTTTGTTGGAGGCCATTTTGGATCCTGGGTTGATATAAATGGAGGGAAAACGAAGAGGGATGTAAAAGTTGCCAGTGTTGAGAAACCTGTCTAGTTTCCACTTTTACAGCAGAAAACTCTACATCATCAGAGAAATCACTTTAGATTATATTATAAAGCTGCTGGATGTAAAGAGAAAACGTGAGCCGAACCGCTGGATTTTCCTGTCATGATTAAAGGACCATATCAGCCATTTTGCATGTTTGAGACTAATATATTCAATTTTCATACATGTAACGTTACTGACAATCATTTCCCAAAGCATACTACTGGAACGGTGAATTAAAAATGTTTTTCCTACCTTCCAGACCTCCATTGGTTTCAGTTCATTCTGCTATTAAAATCAACTTGTTGATACTGTAAACGTTCTTGGGATAGGTAATCCATCATCACCAACAAGACGTGTATTCAGGTTTTTTTAGAAGTTATGTAATTTTAGTGTTTAAGCTCAATAAAAAGCGTGGAGTGAATGTATGCCTCCACCGGGGAATATAGTCCCAAAAGAAGACCTGCGTTTATGGAAAAATTTAAAGGACCGTGACTTCATAAGGCTGTGTAACTATTAGCAGGAGAAACATGGATTTTTAAGGTGGGTGTATCACTTGAATATTTGATTTTGAAAGATTAAGAGATTTAGCAAAATATCAGGAAAGCTGAAATACGGTTTTATCCTTTGGGAAATGACTGTCAGTAACATAACATGTATGAAAACTGATTAGGCTCAAACATGCAAAATGAGCGGTATAGTCCTTTAAGTATCTACACATACATTCATTTCTTAATGTCCTCCCCCTGCTTTTTTTCCTTTTTAAATTTAAATTTTTTCTTATTTTCCCATGACCCCCCATTCAGAATTACTTTCCTGAGGCTTTGACCGCGAATGAGCTCCATCGTTTTATATCAGGGTCATGGTGCCTCTGTTGGTTTCAGCTGATAATTTGAACCATCCAGCACAGATTATATATCATGTAGTTGCTGTATGTGTTACACACAGACACACTGGAGCCACGTTTCCAGCCCAGCCAAAGCTGTGCAACGTGTTTATCAGGCTAATGCTATTAGCTATGAGAGTTGGACCGCCATGAAAGGAACATCTGGCTGCAGAGCTTCACTGTTGCTCCAGAGTCTTAAACGGAGACGGATTAGCGCCACGGCGTTTGGTTTTAGCTTATTCAGCTCGGTGTTAGACGCTCCGTATGGACCGTGGCGTGGGACCACGTGGCGTCCTTCTTGTCATGTTATTTACAGAGCGAGAAGCTGTGGAGATTTGTGAATCCCAGCATTGTGCTTCTGAGCGATAACACATGCTTTGATTAATGTTTGAGCAGTTTCTCTCTCATTCTCAGATAATTTCCTTGTCTGAACGCATCTTATTTTTCTGTTTCTCTGGATTACATTGGTCGTATTTTATTTCTTAGCAGGGTGGTCAAATATGTCTTTTTCAAAGCTGCAGGCTGTTTTTTTAAAATTTATCCTTCCACAGCGTCTCGATCTTACCTGTCGGTTCCATCCGTCCTCAGCACTGCCTTCATATTTACAAAGAAAACAGCCTAATTTATAAATCAAAAGATTTTAAAAAAGTCAAGTAAACTCAGATAAACTAGCAGATGATGAATAATACAATAAAGTCTGTTTATATTGCAGTTATAACATTCATGTTTCCTTTCTGTGAAAGAACTAGTTTATATAGACAGAAGAAGCTAAAAACAGTATAATATATTTTACTTCTTTATTAAAGATACCAAAAAATATAAGCTTGCATTTGTGTTAGCAACATACTATGTGTATGTAATATCTTTTTGTTATTTTAACATCGTCTTGTTTGTGCATGAAGGAAGGAGGTTCATCAGACATATAGTCCAATAGGAATGAAATACTCTTTTTTTTTTTTTTTTTTTTGTCTGTCTGCATATATATTTGTGGTATATGCCATGACTAGCATTAACCGTTTTGAATATATACACAGTTTGATCTTGCATCAGACAGAAAACATAAAGGCCCAGATTCATAAAAAACAGTGATAAGGAGTGTAGTGTTACCTCGATCAGCGCCGTGATAACTGAAGCTCATTCATAAAACTTCTCCTAGATAATTGTTGCTCCGCTGTCACATGAAGGTGGCGTTGCTGTGAGGTGTGACAGGTAAAAGGTGATGAAGATCATCATGTTAATGAGCTGCTGCATGTTTACCAGCCACCATTTATCCTGATTCATCTGGTTTTAAAGGAAACACACATTCTGCTTTAGAGAGCCTCGTTTAAAGACTGATGCTAAAATAACAGGAAAACGTGCATTTTAACCTCTGTAGTGTGTGTGTGTGTGTGTGTGTGNGATGCTAAAATAACAGGAAAACGTGCATTTTAACCTCTGTAGTGTGTGTGTGTGTGTGTGTGTGTGACCTTCACCAGCCCTCCTTGACTAACCTATCACGTTTTATCTAAAACTAATAATGGATTTCTATCAAAGAGATCTAAACACCTGAAAAAAAACACAAAGACAAACAGTAAGAAGCAGTGACAGTCAAACAGTCTGGTGTTTAAATTGTGAAGTTCTTTGCACCAAATCCAGATCACCAGAGTCCTGATCCCTCTGAGAAGAAGAAGAAGAAGAAGATACTCTGATCCATCAAAAACTGAGCAGAAGCTTTATCAGGTTTCTTACTGATGGTTTGTTTGTGGAAGTTAACATGCAGCACGGTTTGATAAAATCTGATATGAGCTGGGTTTGCTGCTGATGGTGATGCTGCTTCATGCAGAAAAGATGAAATATGCTGCATTTCCATCCAACTTATGCACATTTTCAATGTGCATTTCTGGTTATTCAATTAAAGGAAATGGAATTGATGCATTTCCATCAGCTGAGCTACATTATGAATTATCTCAGAGATACATAACACATAACTACATAAACTAATGCAAAACACAGCATGCAGAGTTTAAATGAAACCTTGGTGTGGAAGAATACTTATTACAGCTCATAAGCAGTTATACACGCCTTATTAATGCAGCCAACAAGCTAGCGATGCTAACGATAGCACTAACGTTGGCGCTCTATAAACTCGTTAAGTGTACCGAGTACCGTGTGGTGGTGAAACTTTCAGCGTGGGTAAAACAATCGTTTACGCGGCGTGTCAAGTTATTTGTGAAAAATTTATACGTTTTTCGGGTATAACGAATAACGGATCCATCGTTCTGCAGGCGCTCGCTAACGACTTTAACTCATCAAGCTGCATGAAAGACGTGGCAGACAGATGAATCATCAGCCTTTTCTTTTTGTTTTTTTTTGTTTAAGTAGCCAGCTCTCATGGAAAATGGATTGAAAATAAAAACACATAAACAGATGTGTGTGTGGCCGCCTGGCTCACTCGTGGTCCGTGCTGCATTCACTGTCTCACTGCTGCGCAAGTGAGCCGGATTTCTGAAGCGTGGTGCAAATATTTGCAGATATGCCTTAATAAGAGAGAATAAACGGGCTTATTGCAGCTCAGGTGTATTTTTTTTTTATTTTTTTTTTATATATGGTATTTAATTTTCTCCTCAGAAAATACACACTTGTGATTTCACACATGGTCCTGCTGATAAACTTGTTTTCCCTAAAGTTTAAATGAGTGAAACAGGAAGTTCAGCATGTTTTAACAGGGAAAGTTATATTGATGTACTGTGAAGAAACATTGTGTAGTACTTAGCCTGCATATACAGTATTATTATTATACAGTATGCATTTAATTATTTGATGGTTTGGGTAGAAATTCTTTATTTTGAGGTTGGAATAATTGTTGGGTGATTGACATGAAATCTATGTGAAACATAACAAATAATAAAGACAATGCATTACATAATAAACTAGCGCAGCACCCAAAACATGCCTGTTCAGACCGCACCGGACTTTATGGCTTGCGCTGCAGCCTGCCATAAATGCCTGTGGAGCGGAGCGTATCCTGCCGCACGGACTACTTTTTGCCAGCACAGCTCAATTCTAGAACCGCTCATCCAAACAACTTCACATGTGACGCTGCACGTCTGTGGGTCCTGAGCAACAAACCTGCTGAATATCAGCTTCATACATGACGGGTACTACAGACAGAGATTTCTGCATTTATAGTGAGATGATGATAATTTATAAAGGGATTCTAAGATGACTGATCACTATTATAGTGCATCCACTTACTGGTGACTGAATAAATGTCTGATAGCAACAGTTTTTAAAGTCCTTTTCTCTGCTTTAGGTATATATGATATTACAGATCCTTTATTATTCTTTAAAGGACCATACCACACATTTTTGAGCATATATTCAATTTTCATACATGTAATGTTACTGACAACCATTTCCCAAAGCATACTACTGGAACAGTGAATTAAAAATGTTTTTCCTACCTTCCAGACCTCCATTGGTTTCAGTTCATTCTTTATTTAAATCAACTTGTTGATACTGTAAATGTTCTTGGGATAGGTAATCCATCATCACCAACAAGACGTGTATTCAGGTTTTTTTAGAAGTTATGTAATTTTAGTGTTTAAGCTCAATAAAAAGCGTGGAGTGAATGTATGCCTCCACCGGGGAATATAGTCCCAAAAGAAGACCTGCGTTTATGGAAAAATTTAAAGGACCGTGACTTCATAAGGCTGTGTAACTATTAGCAGGAGAAACATGGATTTTTAAGGTGGGTGTATCACTTGAATATTTGATTTTGAAAGATTAAGAGATTTAGCAAAATATCAGGAAAGCTGAAATACGGTTTTATCCTTTGGGAAATGATTGTCAGTAACGTAACATGTATGAAAACTGAATATATTAGGATCAAACATGCAAAATGAGTGGTATGGTCCTTTAAAAAAAAACTGGAAACTTTCAGACTTGAGCTCAGTTGTTTTTACTTTCTCCTGACCGTTGCCAGCTCCTCTTGTGTGCTTGCCAGACGAATGAAATTTGACTCAATCAAGACTGATTGCTTTCACCTTTTGTCCTACATCTAAATCACGCTGTAGCAGTCACGCTGAATGGCTCCAGTCAAAAGAAATGATAGTATTTTAAGGTTCGGCGGCGTAGTGTGACGGATTCATGGGAGTATTTTCTTCCTTCTAGAGCTCTGTTGTTTGCACATCCAGCATATGTGAAATAAAAGTGAAAAAGTGAAAAAAAAAAAGTTTACAATATATTTTTATAGTTTGCTGAAATACACAAGCTTTCGCTTTTAAAACCCTCCCTCTGAAGTGGAATGGCTTTGCTACATGTCTACTTCTTGATTGTAAAGTTTTATGACGGTTGGTTTTGCGGTTTGGGGATTTGTTCAAGGCAATCGGAGCCTGCAGGTGAACGCTGCCTGTTTTTTCCCAGTATTCTGCTGAGGATTTGTTTTCTCCGGTGGCACATCGCCAGTTCCTGTCTGACCTTGAAGAAACTGCGGCTTCGCCAGACAGCACTAGTAGATGGAAGATGAAAGATGGGAAATGGGATGAGCTGAGGTGAAGCTCAGTCCAGGTTCATTTCTACTCCTGGGCATAAGAGGACATCCACGCTAAATCCACGTATCAGCTGAGCGAAGCTTTATTTGTAATTTATTTATTTGTAATTTATTTATTTAGACTTGGAATCAAGTTTATTTGTAGCCCAGTATCACATACAAGGTCTCAAAGGGCTTTACAGACTTGCATATTAACGTAGGCGTGTCTAACTCGATCACAGAGGGGCTAAAATTAAAAACTGGGTCCAAGTCGAGGCCAAACAGGTTCAGCCTTTATTGAAAAGAGACTTAAATTGTCCTCGTTTTCATCAGAGGTTACGACAAATTATTCATACACTAATAAGAACTTCACTTTAACCGCTGCTGCAAGACATTTTATAGAATTCAGAACAAACCAGAGGTATGAAAAAACTGACAAATGAGAGATCAAATTCAAAATAAATCACACTTTTTTAATGTCTTCTTCTCTATCAGCAGTGTTTCTGACTCATTTCCTATGAAAACATTTTATCACAGCGTCACAAAGCTAGAAAACTGTAATTTTTCTCAAGGCAAATCTAAAATCATTCTGTGTTTTTCATTAAGTTCAACAAGCAAAATAAGAATAATATTCTAAATGTGATCATGCCTTCTTATGTTATATTCTTTAATTGCAGCCACATCTGCTAACGAGGCTAACAGGTTTATCTCTGACAGCAGCAAATAGCTTCTCTAACTCCACCTGAGCTGAAAGCCTGTTTCAGATCCACTTTTCCTTTGGCCGTTTATTCTGCAGGGTAGCTTAAAGTTCATTAAAAGTGACTGATGGGCACGGAGGGGAGGGGTGGAGCTTCAGGTGTTGATTGACACACCATTGATGCTCCAGCTGTTGCAGTGCATTCTGGGATTTGTAGTATCTGTAATGTGCACGCTATATACCGGTAGGCCATTTATTATAGAAATTACATGTTATCTCGTGGCCAGATATAATTGTACCACGGGCCGGATGTGGCCAGCGGGCCTTCAGTTTGACATATGTGCATTAGTGGTTCCCGACCAGCCCAAGCTCTGTAAGAACACTCCCTAAACTCCCTAAAATCAAGTCAACAAAACAAATCCAAAAAGACTTACAATAAAAAACACATTGGTCGCCTGGACCGTCCTTCAAAATCATCATTAAAATATCTCTAAACAGTTTAGAGTTTCAATCAACGTGAGAATCAAACAACAATTCAAAAATCACACATTTCAGAAGACGCTCCACGGATCCGACCAGTTTCTTAAACCAGATCCCTCCTCCATCCTTCAGATGCAGCATTCAGCGTTCACAAGTTTGATGACTAATCATAACAATGTCGGTATTAACAGTGATTCGATTGTTCAGCCTCATTGTTAACAACAGGAAGTGTTACTGAGGCTACAGTCCATTGTGAGCATTTTTATGAATCCTGCAGCTCTGCTTCCATCCATCACGGCCAGCTGAAGCTTTTCCAGACACCGTTTCCTGTTTTAAAAAGGTCTTAGTAGTGTTTAGGCCGTGATCATGTCCGTATAAATCCACCTTTTCACAGGTAATCTCATTCCAACGGTCTTAAAAGTGTCCAGGGGCACAAAAAACTTTTCTGTTCAACATGATTTCCTCAAGTGTCTATCAGCTGATGAGCGGCGAGTGGAAGTGGATCTGCTCTCTCTCACTTCCTGTCTGCAGCAGAGGCAGAGCTGCTTTTATCTGCCGAGTCCATTAACAGTGGCGAACAAATTAATGAGACGCTGCTGCCCCAGAAATCCCTTTGAGACCTAAAACCTGCATTTGCACTGTCAAACCTAACTAAGTTATACATCACGGCTATGACAGTCCAGAATTGTCAACGCCCCCCCCCGCGCTCCTGCTTCCTCGCTGACTAGCCTCTTGTTAGCGTCTCAGAACAGCTGTAGTGCCACTGGCGAGGCTTTGTAATGGCGAGCTACTAGGGCTGTAAAGCTGCATCAAATCTTCAGGTAGCGATTCAACTGCATCGATCCGACATGTTAAAATCGGTAACTTTGCACAAAATTAAACACTGAAAATAATCCTCCTTGAAGCGCATTCATCTTTAAAACATGCTTGTGCTTCCGTGTTGCTCCTGTGTGGCATGCTGCAGCTCCTTCAGTGTAAATAAAGTGATGATGTGTGGTGATGAATTCTAACCGTCAGCTGCAGAGATGACTTCTAAAGACATGAACAGAGAAGACGCCGGAAAACACCCAAATCTCTGCTGCTGGATGGAGACGGTTTTTGGTGGGAAATGTGTGAGGTAGGATTCCCTTCACGCTGAAGTTTAGCTGAACACGCTGAAGTTTAGCTAAACACACTAAAGTTTAGCTATAACACACTGTTAGCTAAACATGCTGACATTTAGCTAAACAAGCTGAAGTTTAGCTAAACACGCTGAAGTTCAGCTAACGTGCTGAAGTTTAGCTAAACATGCTGAAGTTCAGCTAATGTGCTGAAGTTTAGCTAAACGCACTGAAGTTTAGCTAAACGCGCTGAAGTTTAGCTAAACACGCTGAAGTTTAGCTGAATGCACTGAAGTTTAGCTAAACATGCTTATGTTTTAGCTAAACATGCTGATATTTAGCTAAACACGTGGAAGTTTAGCTAAACACGCGGAAGTTTAACTAAATGCGCTGAAGTTTAGCATAATTGCAGCCGTAACAACCAATTGCAGAGGTCGCTTTGGAGGGTCGATCGCGTGGCTGATTTTTGAAACAACGCGGACGCCATTTGTGTGGCGTAAATGCACCTTTAACGATAATCAGGTCATGTCCCAGAAAATCTGTCGTATTTCAAAGCTCGATGTTGACAGGTATGTCTGAGTTCACAGCTTTACAGTTTCACAGTTGTTTCATTTAATGTGTGGCCCTTTGACCCTGAGAATGAAATTTTATTGGCCCCCGTCCTCATCAAAGTCGCCCATCTCTGTTATATATAAATAAGCGTTCCCCTGATTTAATTTGTCCGGCTGCAACCTTTGCTATCGTTTTCCTCCGTTGTTCTGGAAGATTTAAGAGGTTTCTGGTTCTCCTGAAAATGTTCCGGTACTCTGAAATGAAATCACAGAGCACTTAACCAGCTTAGTGTCTTTAGAGGTGTAACTCCAGATTGGGGTGTTGTAATGCCAGTTGCGTGTTTGTATGAGTGAACAAATGCAAATTATTTCAATTATTTTGGCCAGTAAAATATAATATTGGCAGGTATGATTTAATCTATGAGTATTCAGCACTTTATACTTATAATATGCAGAGCAGGAGCCTATCAGCGTTCATTGGGCGAGAGGCAGGACACATCCTGGACAACACACACACACACACACACACACACACACACACACACACACACCTATTGGCAATGTAGAACTTCTAGTTCAGCTAACCTGCATTGTCAGAGGAAACTGGAGCACCCAGACGAACCCCAAGAGACACTACAAAGTTAATTTCGAATGCTGGGAGCAAATATGTTCAAAGCAGCATGAAATTTGGTCCTTTGGCAGCTTTGCTTACTGAGCAGCAGCTCAAAAACCCATTTGTAGGAACGGCGGTGCCGACTGTTTGGCCGTGACACCATCTAAAACCTGCCTGAACCAACAGGGCTGCAGCTCTTTTTTTTTTTTTTACGNTTTTTTTTTTTTTTACGTTCTGTTTGAGCAACAAAAACAGCTTATTTATTCCAAACAATTCATCCGCCAACAAAAGTGTGGCAGATTATCTGAACCGCAGACTAAGACGGCTGATTTTACAGTCTATTTAGGATGCGATGACAGAATAAAACAGTTCACAGGCCCAGCTGTTCATTGGTTTTTGTAATTTTCTGGTAAAACGTGGTACTGCAGGACTCCATCTGATTGCAGCGGGTTCTTTCTGCTAAGTGAATATTTTAATTTAGCTGTTGTCTTGTATTCTATGGAAATGTCCTTATTGAAATGTCTTTTCATTAAAAAGTTGGAGAATCCCTGCTTCCCAGACCGTCTTGTTATCTTGTCATAAGACAAACTATAAATCAGCAAATCTGCTCGTATCTTTGAAGCATCGCGTGTCACAAATTAATGCGGAGTTTTTCATCACAACGCTTTTTTTTTTAGCGACTTAATTAATTCTGTTACCATTATCTGAATTGCACAGGGAGCTTTGTGTCAGAGGACAGACTGGACTTCTGTTAACGCGCCGCTGCCAGCCGTGATGTGCCAGATGATGTAAATGGAAACAGGAACTTCATTCTGTTCCGTCCTTTCCGTATCCTCCAGCAGCGGCGTGCGGCCTGGGCTCCGGCGTTGATTAGCAATCCTGTCCGCTCATCCAGCCTCAGATCCCAGACAGCCTCATTCATACCAGGAAACAGGAAGCTGTAAATGTTGTAAATGAGCCTGGCGTGTATTGTGTACACGCCGTGACTCCTCTCATTCCAACAGAAAACGCTCGCTGTGGATCGAGTGGCCTACAATATTTCATAAGGGTGTAAATCTTTGTCTCCATGGCGATTTTAATCAGTTAAGACTATTTAGGAAACAATTTGCTGCACTGGGAACTATTTAATTTTCATCACGATTCGGTTCGATTATTTTGATACACCAAACGAAACACAAAACTTTTTCTTTCTTTCTTTCTTTTTTTTTTTTTTTNTTTTTTTTTTTTTTTGCTGTACTGAACATGCATCGTCTTACCTGGCAAACTCTCCTTCATGTAACAATTGTGCAGAGTATGACATACATATATATTCTGTGAACCTATAATCCTGTTAATTCCATTATTTAAGCGTATTATTCACATTATTACCTGAATAGTAATACAGACAAATAATCAGAGTATAACATGCATGTAAACGTGCTGAACGTCTGTAACTTAACACGCTCTGCATACATAGCATTTATTTCAGCGTGTTTAGCTAAACTTCAGCGTGTTTAGCTAAACTTCAGCGTGNTGCATACATAGCATTTATTTCAGCGTGTTTAGCTAAACTTCAGCGTGTTTAGCTAAACTTCAGCGTGAGGGGAATCCTACCTCACACATTTTCCACCAGTCTCCATCCAGCAGCAGAGATTTGGGTGTTTTGCAGCGTTTTCTCTGTTCATGTCTTTAGAAAACGTCTCTGCAGCTGACATGTAGAATTCATCACCACACATCATCACTTTGTTACATGGAAGGAGCATTGAGGCTTGCCGTGCAGGAACAACACACAAGCATGTTTTAAAGATGAATCCGTTTCATGGAGGACTATTTTCAGTGTTTAATTTTGTGCAAAATAATCAATTATAATCAATTTTAATGTGTCAGATTGATGCAGTTGAATCGCTACCTGAAGAATCGATGCATCTCTATACCTTCAGTGTTTCAGTTATTTTTTTAGAGAATCTACCTGGCTGAATCTCAGGTGGATTGTGTTTTTGCTACATCTGATGTGAGTGAAGCGGTTCATCGTTTCCTCTGACAGCTGTCATTCCAGTCAGCGGCTCTGCCTGCAGAGTCAGGAACGTTTCTCTGCTGGACCGTGTTCTGATGCTGCTTTCTGAGTATGACCTGTTATACGCGGGTCATCTCCGGCTTGTCAGGGAAAAAAGGAGGAAGTAGCTGCAGTGTGAAAAAAGGCCAAAAAAACCCCCAAAAAAACCAGTCAGCTGAAGAGTAGAAACTGTTCTGTGTGTTAATGAATGTCAACAATGCATATTTATTAGAGCTAAAAATCTTTTTTTACCCATTACAACAAATACTACAAGCCCCATTAACATTAATGTAGCTTCCTGCTGTTCTGCAGAATGTGTGTAAATTTTCATCATTTATATTGATAATACATTAAACTGTTTTCATGTGAGCTGAGGAGGAACATTTTCCATCTCTAGCCACACTGTCGTGCCTAATGGATTCTGTAGGAGATTGCTGGACTGACTCCTTGTGAATTCTAATTTAAAGAGACACTGCAGATTGACAAATCTGTGCTGTTATATTTGGCTATATTTATTTCTTTAGACAGACTCCTTCTCTTTTACTCTGTGGTTGGACCTCGGTGCCAGCGTTTAATCTGTCGTTTTGTTGTGTAGGCGTTTGTTTCACGTTACATCAATTTTACATTATGGTCCTAAACACTTCCTGTATTCATTTACTGACAGAAGCTCTGAGATGGAACGTGGGATGATTCTTTGCTTTGCTTTCTTATTACTGTCGATGTTGATGTCATCCACCTTTTCTGTCCAAAAACACTAAAAACCCTATCAGTTATCCTAACAGTTATCCCCTATATCAGGGATCCCCAACTGGCGGCCTGCGGGCCAAATGCGGCCTGCGGATCCTATCTGTCAGGCCCTCAAATGACTTCTTTAAAAAAAAAATAATAATAATAATCTTGTACTTTAGTCGCACTTATCTCGGGATCACGTGGTCATAAAATGTCACGCTTGGGCTCATTTTGTTCAGGAGAAGCTAAGCTTTCTGTTCATATTCATATATCTCCATTTTATTAAGAAATGGTGGATATAAAACATCATAAACACTACAACAGAAGTGCTGGGTCCGGTGTCAGGCCACTCCGGTTGTAAGGGGTTATGTTTAAAAATAAATAAAAATTAGAAAATTGTTTTCCGTTGTTATTAAATGAGAGGAAAAAGACTGGGTCGGGTCCGGGGGGTGCGAAATGATGATGATTATATTATAATGTACATTATGTGTACATGCACATTGAAATTTGTATTTCACGCCGATTATGGCAATAAAACGCTTTTTTTCCTCGCTTAATATAAACACCTTAATCAGCTCGAAATTGTCATATTTCACCTTTGAAGTACGTAAATGCTCTATTAGTGGGCGGGACTTTTATTTACCTGAACTGCGGAGAGAACCCGGCCGATATGGGAGACAGGCTTTTATTTTTGTTTCACGTTGAGCTGGTTGTGTCTTCTGGCTGAAGGGACGACGGCTGGAGAGGGTTTTAAGTGGTTTGGTATCAAACATGGCTGCTGTCATCTGGTGGCAGCAGCAGAAACCCGCCTTTATATGAAACCGGCTTTTATTTCCTCCTGCTGACTCCGCCCCCCGGCTATTATTAGATACCAGTTATTATTTGAATACCAGCTTTTAATAGAGAATTTACGGTACTCAGAGTTACAATCATAGATTACATGATTGTAAATTGATTTAAACAATCCATTGCCATATATCCGAAAGATTAATAATTCCATGCATGCCTTACTCTGCATTTTTTTTTTTTTTTTTNTTTTTTTTTTTTTTTTGTTTTTTTGCCTTAAGTGCAGTTCAGACAAAATAAATTGACGTAAAATGTGCTCATTCTCTTTTGAGCTCATTAATACAGGCAGAATCAGTGTTTATGTGCTAATAGCCTTTTCGTGGATGACAAAAGCAACGCCGTTTAACCGAATCCTCGTGAGCTCGCTCAGGGTTAATAACGAGTTTTGACATTCACGCTCGCCGGCTCATTGCTGCATTACTCCTTTAACCGGATTAGGGATTCTCCATGCATGTAAGCGTGGCCTCCAACTGAATCCAACCCTCATGTTAACACGCTGTCAGATGCCAAACCGCCTCTTGTCCCCGTCCGCTGCGAGGCGGCTGCTCGTCTGATCCGGATCCAGAATGCGGCTTCAGAGGGGACGGTCAGACATCCTTCCTCAGCCAGAGCGCGGCGGCGCTTCCACGTCCGTCCAGAGTTTCTGCAGCGAGCTGTGTGATCGCCATGTGTCAGAGAACACGGCCAACTCTCAGCCTGGGCAGATTAGTGTGTGTATATGTGTGTGTGTGTGTGTTTGTGTGTGTACAGTATGTGTGTTGCACGAACACCCGCTGGCCGTCCAGTCCTCTCCTCTCTTATCCCCTTCCCCTCTTTGATGCCGGCTTTTATTCTGAACAAACTCCAGTCGTGCTGCTTTTTTTTGGGTCGTGAACCGTCGTTTGTTTGGAGCCTCTCACATTAACGATCCGGCTCCCTATTCTGGATGCTTTGGTTTGACGTAACGTGACAAGTAATTCCGTTTAAAACCATATTATTTTGTTAGAAGTCATATCTTTGGTTGATCTCAATGTGTGAATAATGAGGTGATGAGTTTTGTTGCTCCTGCGTTATGCGTAGCTCGCAGGATTAGAATCTAGAAAGATTTATATCTGCTGAAGCTGCTCGTTTGCATGAAATCCTGCTGCTGCGGCTGAATTTAGAGTTCCACCTGCAGAAATTCAGACGTTATCAACAGAAAATCTGTGGTAAAAAGTAATGGCTTAATGCTGTTGACAAGTAATCGCTGAGAAATCGGCACAAAACCAACAGTGTCATTATCATTTATCAGCCAATATGTTACAGAAAGCCTGAAATTGATCAAATAGGATTTGATCAATATGTTTTGCTCTCTATGCTCACTGAGTTTGTGCATAGTGAAAGTTCTTTCTTAAAATTAGTCTTTTGCACATATTGTCACAAAACAAACTCCTGAGACAATCAATCAATCGATCAATCAATCAATATTTAAAGTGCAAAATCACCATGCAGCATGGTCCTGATACACTTTACAGTTAAAAGAAACACGGGACAAAAGAAAACATGCAAGATTAAAACAGTAAAGCTCCAACATTAGAACAGTTACAGTAAAACGACATTAAAAAGATAAAAGTTTGATGTTTGAAAGGTGATGTTCAGGCTGTGATGTCATGAATAGAGGTGGGTTTCAATCCTGATTTAAAAATTTCAACTTTAACATGTAGTGGGAGTCCATTCCAGAGAGAAGGGGCACGGCAGGCAAACGCTCTGAAGCTAGCTGGTTTTTTGTAACTGAAGGAGACGAACATGGAGAGAGTGAGTATGGTATAATTAGCTCAGATACTGTATGTAAGGTGGTGCCAGTCCATGTAAGGCCTTATAGGTTAAAAGAAGAGGCTTAAAGTCAGGTGTAGGTTGTATGGTAGCCAGTGAAGAGAGGCCAGAACGGTGTTACATGATGGAATTTTCTAGTTTTTGTCAGGATTGTAGCTGCAGCATCTGGACAAACTGCAGACTTCTAGTAGCACAATTTGGAAAACCAGAGAAAAGGACGTCAGAATAATCAAGTCAGGAAGATACAAATGCATGGATTACAGTTTCAGCATCACGTAACGATAAATAGGTCGGATCTTAGCAATACTGAGATGAAAAAATGCTGTAATGGATGTGATATGAGACTGAAAGTCAGACGAGAATCAAAAATCACTCCGAGCTTTCAGAAATAATACAGCCATCGATGTTAACATTCTAACAAATGACTAAACCAGGGGTGGGCAACCTTTACTACCAAAACAGACATTTTTGGCTCCCCCCCCCCCAAAAAAAAAAAAAAANAAAAAAAAAAAAAAGTATATATATATATATCTCTGTCTGGAGCCACAAAACATATTTGAGCTTTATAATGAAGGTAACCTAGCTTATTAAGTCTAAATTAGCCTATCAACATTACTCAGAGGTGTACAGTAAATGAGCATTCATTAAAATGTTTTACTACGTGACTACTCTGCAGTGGGCTATTTATTATTATTTGGTACTTTAACTTGCATTTTTATTACAATATACCATGTTTTGTTACATTTATGAAATTATAGAACTACAGATGTTCTCGAATTAAAAAAAAAAAACGTTTTAATATTTCATCAACTAAAATATGCATCATACACTACATCTGCTGCCTGGTGCCTTTTCCTCTTAATTTTTTTATGGATTTAAATGCCTAGTCTTAGTCTCCTGAGCTATGGATTACTTACAACAACGATAAATTAAAAGTAAACTGTTAAAAAATAACCATTGTTCATTTCCATATAATTTTTTGTCAAAGCCACAGGGAGCCACAGGAGATGGGCAAAAGAGCCGCATACGGCTCCGGAGCCGCAGGTTGCCTACCCCTGGACTAAACAGATGACTTGAAACATCTCCTGTCATCCTTATCATCTCAGCAAGTTGTTAAAATGATCAGACGTGTTTATATGCGACTTGTAAAAAAAAAAAAAAAACCCACTTCCACCTGTTGCAGTTTTTTTGCAGAGTAATCACAGCTGGCAGGTACGCGCTGGTTTCATCAGCAAACTCCTGCTTTTCCTGCAAACTTTCAAGATTGATGCATCTTTGGAGCTAATTGCTGTGCTTTTTAGGGGGACAGGTGATATGACGGGCTTCATGTGGGGGTGGGTGGGTGGAGGTCACTCCACTGTTGGCACCGTAGGCCGACTCTGCTGTTCCACGGTCATCTGCTCCCTCTGTCTGTCTGGACTCAGGTTGTGAGCCACGCCCAGACCGCCGTGATGAATAAACGTCCCTGCATCCATTAGCTGTGAGATATGAGTCTGGTAACTATGCGTCACGCATTAGCACCGTTGTCCTAAAACTGATTTATCCTCCCTGAAAGTGTCACAGTAGCTTGGTAATTTTACAAGCGTTGTCGCTGGTGTGATGATACACGTGTTTGTTTGAGCTCCCTGCTAATTTTTCACGTGTTATAAGAGAAATATTTTTTAATTTCAAATATTTTAAAATAATAATAAAAAAAAAGACAAGCCATTTCTCTGACATAGCGAGCAGCACGTTGCTAATCTTAGCTAGTTTGATTGGTTAAATTGCTGGACGTTTATGCTCCTGTTGCATCTTTATTGCATTTTGTGGAGAATTTGCTCGTATTTTGGTGGTAAACAGCTGGAAGTGTGAGTTGAGTTTTTGTTGGTGAGCTCAGTTTGTTTCCTGACGTGATACCATGTTCGTTGTGTTGCTGGTTACATGAGGTGTGTGTTTGAGTCTACAAACTGTCATATTTTTGTTGACGCTCTGCACATTTTGGGAATCATGTAACAGCGAATGTGACATGTCTTCATACTGGTTGTTTTTCTCCTCTGCTGCTGCTGTGTCGCTACAGCAAAACCTGAAATTGGCATCCTGCATCTACTCTGCTATTCGTTCTCTCTCCTCTGTGTGTGTGTGTGTGTGTGTGTGTGTGTGTGTGTGCAGAGAGTNTGCTATTCGTTCTCTCTCCTCTGTGTGTGTGTGTGTGTGTGTGTGTGTGTGTGTGTGCAGAGAGTGGCAGCGTAGCCTCCTGGCTTCCACCAGTATTTCTGTGAGAAAGTGGAAAATAGAGAGGAGAGGAGAATCGATGACACACTTTTAAATGTTAACACGCTGTCTTGGCAGCGCCGTGGCGCCGTGGTTTACGCCGTCGNTGACACACTTTTAAATGTTAACACGCTGTCTTGGCAGCGCCGTGGCGCCGTGGTTTACGCCGTCGCTTCACAGCCAGACGGTCTGTGAGGCGTTCTTCCACCGACACCCCACAGGTTAGCGTAGCTCTGGATGCTCCGTTTTCCAGCACATGCAGGGTTGGTGAATTGGAAACTCTAAACCAGGGATGCTCACATCATTTCGGCCAGAAGCCAGTTTTGCAAAATGAAGGGAAGCCAAAAAAAAAAAAAACTNAAAAAAAAAAAAAACTAATTAGTTCCTCCACCTTGAAGCTGCAGGATAAAGGACCATATCACCCATTTTTGAATTCAACAGTCTTTAACATGTTTCTGAAGCTCGAAAGAATCAGTTTCAACAGGCACTTTCCAGTGTTTTCAGCTGGAGAGCTGCAGTCATTCATTTACATTTCCCATCTACTTCAGTGTGATTTCTCTAGATGTTTGGGTTCTCAAACTTTTCAGTTTCAGGGTAGAAATCTAATGCGAAGGCGACATGATGTAACAACACGTCATACGTGCAGTAATTGCTGGGGCTTTTCTGTACATTCTGCTCCCAGAAATAAACACACAAACATTTTAGCTGTGTGAGCCGTTATACAGGCAGATATACTGAGGTTTAATATACATAAACCCTGAAGGATTAGCCGTTAGCCGTTAGCCGTGAACTGTCTGCATGTGAATCACAACGATGCAATATATGCACGATTCCGCTCAGCAGCCTCATGAATTTATCTGGACTGAGGCTGACAGGGTGTGTTGATGCGAGTAATTATACTGTAGATCAGATAAGACCATAAGACAAACAAACAAACAAACAAACAAACAAACAAAAACAAAAAGCAAAATAAAAAAAACAAAACAAAAAACAACAAAAAAGACCATAAGACGGCAAAACAAAACCAAAAAGAATCAAAAATAAAACACAAACAAAAAGGGCCATCAGAGAGTAAAAAAAAAAAAAANTAAAAAAAAAAAAAAGACCATAATTCCGTTTCAGCGTTGAGTGGCGCTCTGCTCTGGCGTTCTGTTATTTTTTATTGGGAGCTGAGCGGGACTCCTGATGTTGCAGCACGCCATGTTGAGCGCCACACGCTGCTCAAATTCTCCGTTTTGAAGTTGCACTCAAAGTTCAACAAAATTCAACTTTGACCCCTTTGCCGCTGACCTTTCCACCGCACAACCAATCAGAGAACGGCGAAGCAGAAGCGACAGAAAGATGGAGGAGTTTAATCTCTCAGCAGATTAAATTCTTCGTTTGTACGGCGGCTCAACAAGGTTTCACGCCACATTCACCGTTTTTTTTTGACAACACGTTAGTGAGGCGGCGACACAAAGCTTCATGTGGAGGTCAAAGAGCATCAGAGCCTCTCTACAGTCAGACAAAGGTCAAAGGTCAGCCTGAACCTGTTTGACTCATTAAGTTTTCATAGATTTTGAAAGAATGTCTTCACGTTTTTATAAATAATAATGTAATTTAGGAAACATAACAACATTTTCCAGAATTTAACTGAAACGTATCTGGAGGTCAGAATCGATATCCCGCCCTACAGACCTGCACGACTCTGTGTTTCCGAGACAAATCCTTTCAACAAATAACTTCCTGAGTGAGTGTTTGAAGTTCAGCTGCGTCTCCGTCACATTTCCTGAGGATCGTTTTCTCCGTCTGAAACGCCTGTTTACTCGTCATTGATTTCACAAGTCGCTCCTTGTTCACTCTTTTGTCGAGAGACTGTCAATAACAGCTTTTCATGCAAATGATCCACGCTTGTTTTTGCTGTCTCCTATTTGTTTTTTTGGCATTTGGTAACCTATTTGACATTCAGCTGACTGGAGAAATGAAAGGCACTTTTGTCTTTCGCTGTTATAAACCAAGCAGAGCTCTGCGCTGAGTTTTGTTTTATTTCGCTGAGGCTTCGTGCAGAAAAGCTTTCAGAGATTGTAGAAATTGCTGCTGCAGAGGGGCACGGATTTGTCTCCTTTTTCCATTTTTTTTCCCACACAGACTCCTCAGACGGGGATTGGGGTGATTGTATGGCCTCAAAGCGTATCGCATTCTGTTAAACCCTTGTATCTGGCTACTAGATAAGACAGAATTTGTGTTTGTGTGTGTGTGGATGTGCGTATTATCTCGCTTTAAAGCATGGTGTGTGTGTGTATGTGTGTATAGAAATATATATCTTCTGCTTCTGCTTTTCTCAATAGAGGATCTTAAATTATTCATTCTCTTTTTATGTTCTCCCAGCATGAACATGACAGTCAGAGATGAGGGAGAAGCTGAAAGTAGCAGGAAGTCAAAGGAAGATTGATGCCTTTTTGTCCTCACCGGCCGTTTAAAACATCTCTTTCATTTTGACACCAAGCAGTTTGGACGTTGTTTACTGCCTAAATAGTGGAGAAATGGTATTTCGGCTCCGTTTTCTGACTGCTGGATGCAAATTAATGTTACAGCATCTGAGGTTAACCTTTAGACTTTGATTTTAAAGGCCCTGCACACCCACATGGTTCAGTGTATTTTGGGTGAAGTTATGCTGGGATTTCTTTCTGAGGTCACCAAATACCTAAATGAATCACAAACTTGGAAATTGTCCCACTCAAATAACAGGACAGTCAGAGAGATCTCATTCAAGCATGGTCTGTCTGTGGGTACGCCCACACAGTCCTTAGGGAGTTTTCCTTATCTTCTTACAAGAGCTTCGAGAACCATTGCTGTGTGGGCCTGTAAAGCCCTTTGAGGGATGTACAAATAAAGATTTCTAATCAGCTAAAATAACTGAAAAAGGCAGATGTGGGTTTATTACAAATACACCCACACAGTCCTGAGAAGAGGTCCAACTAGATAAAATTAAAAAAAAAAAAAACACTGTGGTGTATCATGGATTTGTACACCCACACAGTCCTTACAAAGAGGCCTAATCAGCTGAAATAACTTGATTTAACTCGACGGTATTTTTCAAACGTCAAACATTGAAACTACCTTTTTGAAATAGGAGATTGCAAACTACTTGCTGTGTGTAATATGTGGTATATTTTAATGAAAATGTTTATTATAATTTTTTTGTAAACAGGTATGTATTATATTTAGCTTAAAATGTTTTGGCAGTCCATGTTTTACCTCAAAAGTGAATCTTTGACTGTAGATGACTGAAAGTCAGTAAATCCACACTTAGTCTCAGCACAATCGAAACGTGATTGTTTGTGGGGCTGGATATCAATTCTGATCTTTTGATTCAATTTCAGTTTTCAAAGCTTCAATTCAATTTGATTCGATTCGGTTAAATTCTGGAAAATGTTGTTCGGGTTTTGTCTTCTAAGTTACATTATTGTATAAAAAAAGGAGAGAAATTCTTTCAAAATCTATATAGAAAACTTAATGAGTGTATTAAAGTTAACAGGTTCAGGCTGACCTTTGACCTTTGGGTGTGTAGAGAGGCTCTGATGCTCTTTGACTTCCACATGAAACTTTGTGTAGCCGCCTCACTAACGTGTTGTTGTGTTGCTCAGCATTCCGTGATTCCAGGATTTGAAGCATTTTCCCTAAATCCCTCGTTGCCACGGCGATGCTGTAGGGACACATATCCTCCATATAAAATAGCAACGACTGGCGTATTTTTTGGCTGCAGGTGAGGCAGATGTAGCTTGCAGGTCGATGCATTTTTGTCACGGCGGCGGCGTGACGCCTCCTCAGCGAGTTCATCGTGTTGCTACAACATTTTACTTCTGAGTTCCATATTTTGTAAATGTTCTTACTTTTGTCGGGCTCGTTTGTGTCATTTTTCTTTTGAAAGCCAAAATGCAGAGACACCAGAGTCGCAGCCGCCATGTTGTTTTTAATACAAGTTTGGTCTTCTGCGCTTTCTGTAATAATTGAGAAGTCACACGATGTCACATACAATTTATGCTACTAGCGTTACTTATACTGCCAGCGTTACTTATACTGCCAGCGTTACTTATGCTACAAGCGTTACTTACGCTACTAGTGTTACTTATCCTACTAGTGTTACTTATGCTACTTAAGCTACTAGCATTACTTATGCTACTAGCGTTACTTATGCTACTAGCAATACTGATGCTACTAGTGTTACTTATCCTACGAGTGTTACTTATGCTACTAGCATTACTTATGCTACGAGTGTTACTTATGCTACCAGCGTTACTTATGCTGCTAGTGTTACTTA
This sequence comes from Lucifuga dentata, assembly GCA_014773175.1. Taxonomy (NCBI): domain Eukaryota; kingdom Metazoa; phylum Chordata; class Actinopteri; order Ophidiiformes; family Bythitidae; genus Lucifuga; species Lucifuga dentata. Next base: position 27,776 of record VXCM01006025.1, read on the forward strand.
TGCTACTAATGTTACTTATGCTACTAGCATTATTTAAGCTACTTGTATTACTTAAGTGACTAGCATTCCTTACGCTACTAGCTTCCAATTAAAAATTTGACTATTTAAAAGATCAAATTTTTATTTTCTGAATTGATATTGGAATTGTTTAAATTGGAACCGCTATTAATCAAAATATTGATTTTTTTTTTTTTTTTTTTNTTTTTTTTTTTTTTTTTCTCCCCACCCGTAATTGTTTGGTTTTCATGCATGAAGCTAACATGGGTTATTTGTTGGGTTGTGCTGGGTTGGTTTTCCTTAAGAAGACATCAGAAAAAGCCGCTGACTCAACATAATCTTGGGAAATCCTTGAAAACTCAGTGCTGTCCACTCCTTTTTTCTGCTCTGTGCTTGTTATGTTTCCTATAAAGCTCGTTGCTGTGCTGTTTCCTAACGCATCAACACGGAGCATATGGATGCAGCGTGGGATAAGAGTTGACCTTTTGTCTCTGAGTAATTACCATGAAGTTTCCACACCTGACAGGCCAGGCGGGTGGGGCAGGCGCTAAGCAGCCAGTAATTACACTCCAGGACCCGAGTGACATAAACGCTGAACCGCAGGGCTCAGAGGTGTGGAGATCAGCTGAAACGGCGGAGCTGGAGAGAGAGAGCAGCATGGGAGCTTCTGAAGGCAAGATATAGCCTATATATATATCTATATATAGATATTTTTAAAGCGATCATGGAGGACAACATGTGGTTAGTAGAGCCCTGAAGAAAGAGAGTGGACTGACTAACAAAATCAGTGGACTCTCGCTGAATATACTCTTACTAGGGCTGGGTGATAAATCGATTTAATCGATTAATTCGAGTTTACGTTTTGGCCCGATGTGTAAAATGGCTGAATCAGAAAATTGAGTTTTTTTTGTTTTTTTAAACTACTATCTATTTTTAATGGGGAAGATGCAGCAGCAGGTCGCTCTCCATCAGTCAAGCCCGTTCCCGTTTTGTGCGCGTTAAACCTACAAGCCTTGTTTATACTTTCACATGTCCGGACACAGACGCGGTTTCCAACTTTACCAATCAACGTCCGTCACGTTCACTGATGTCACGCCCACGAAGCTTTCAGCAGGTCAGACGTGCAGCAAGATGCTAACAAACACTTGGACTGAAGATGAGCTCGTTTCTAAAAAGGTAACGTCTCTTCATCGTTTGGAAGTTGTTCGGTTTTGCGCTTCACGGCGTGCAGCAAACGGGTTTGTAGGTGGAATACTGTAACATACATGTTACATGTAATACTGTAACATGTCAGAGCATCAAGGNGGTTTGTAGGTGGAATACTGTAACATACATGTTACATGTAATACTGTAACATGTCAGAGCATCAAGGGGCAGCAGACAGGAAGCTGGACATCACTGCTACAACCTTTCAGTTTAAAAGTTTTTGTTTAGAAAGCCCGACAATTTATGATTTTAATAAAGAAAATACTCATTTGAATTAGGTTTTTTTTTTAAAAAAATAGTTTAGAGATCATCATCAAAAAAAAAAAAAAAAAAAAAAAAATCGATTTAAATCGAAAATTGGCCATCAGTGTGAAAAAAATCGAGATTTTATTTTTAGGCCATATCACCCAGCCTTAACTCTTACCTTGTGTTTTCGGGAAGTGGCTCTCTAGGACGCCGCCGCTCTTTTTTAGAACCCCTCTCTTTACTAAAAGTTTTGATGATGCAACAACAAACTTTATTTATATAGCACTTTTCAAACAAAGGTTACACATAAAAAAACAATGCCTAACATAGATTAAAATAAAATTTAAAAAATAAAATCAAATATTTGAATCAAATTATGGCAAGTAAAGGATGAATACATATCACATAAATGCATAAAAGACAAGCTTCAGACATAAAAGATGGATACAGATCACATAAAAGCCAGAGAAAATAAATGGGATACAGTCAGAAGATGCATCTTCCTAAAAGATTTGGTGAGATTATCACAGAACATCATCAACCCTGCTGCTGATGTGACAGGACGAGGTGGAGAGCAGCTCAAGAGCTCCTGAGTTTCTCCCACCTGCACACACACACACACACTCGTCCCAGCAGCATGGCTCTGACTGGAGAAGCCTTTGTAGTCGTGTGCACGTAACCTGAACGCGTCCTGCATGACGAGGCGACGGGGAATCCTGCCTGACGTCTGCCTCTCCCCGATGCTGAATATGCAAAACTCAACTGAGCTTCTGCTGCAATCAAAGCCAAGATGAGTTTGATATTCTGTGTGATTAAAGGACCATAACGGCTATTTTGCATGTTTGAGCCTAATATATTCAGTTTTCATACATGTTACGTTACTGACAATCATTTCCCAAAGGATAAAACCGTATTTCAGCTTTCCTGATATTTTGCTAAATCTCTTAATCTTTCAAAATCAAATATTCAAGTGATACACCCACCTTAAAAATCCATGTTTCTCCTGCTAATAGTTACACAGCCTTATGAAGTCACGGTCCTTTAAATTTTTCCATAAACGCAGGTCTTCTTTTGGGACTATATTCCCCGGTGGAGGCATACATTCACTCCACGCTTTTTATTGAGCTTAAACACTAAAATTACATAACTTCTAAAAAAACCTGAATACACGTCTTGTTGGTGATGATGGATTACCTATCCCAAGAACGTTTACAGTATCAACAAGTTGATTTTAATAGCAGAATGAACTGAAACCAATGGAGGTCTGGAAGGTAGGAAAAACATTTTTAATTCACCGTTCCAGTAGTATGCTTTGGGAAATGATTGTCAGTAACGTTACATGTATGAAAATTGAATATATTAGGCTCAAACATGCAAAATGGCCGGTATGGTCCTTTAAATATGAAGCAGCTCATTAATATGCTGATTTTCATTTGCTTTTACCTGAGACTCACCTGACAGCAATGCTGCCTTCATGTGACACTGGTGAAAACAAAACTGCCCTCAACTCAGACAGGAAGTGGCGTTTCACTCATTAAGTTCTATTCTACAAGCATATTATAGCTTATAGTTCCCTCTGCTTTTTATCTCAGTATACTAAAAAAACCCCACCCCCTTCAGTTTATTAATATTATAACTTGGGTCGTTATGACATCATAAAGAGTTTTTTACAGGTGATTCTGCTCTGAGTTTATTATCTGCGCTGTTCATCGTTTTTATCTGGCAGCTTAAAAATCAGCTCGGATTCGGTTGAACTGTGAAAGTCTCCATTGGTTCCTGGCGTTTGAAGTGCAGCCATTGGACGGATGTTGGCTTTGGTGCTGCATGTAAATAAAAATTACATTAAAGGGAAGCGAGATGAGGGGGATTTTAAAGGGTACGAGCCCGAGGCGAAGATCAGAAATGCAGCATGAAGCAGAAAGACAGGGAGAAGCTTAGAAATGAAAGTGTGATGATACGTACGTTTTGTTGTCGTTTTTGGGATTAGCACATTATAACGAAATAAAAAAACTATATTTTCCTTTATAAAGAAAAAACATATATATTATTTTAGTCAGCTGATTGTAGATAAAGCCATTAAGATATAGATGACTGACCAACTCCATAAGGCAGGGATGGGCAGATGAGGATCGGGGCCAATAAAATTTCATTTCATGGTCAAAGGGCCACACATTAAATCCCCNAAAAAAAAAAAACTAACAAAAAAAACTTTTTAAAAAATTACTGAGCGTTCACTGCTGATGGGTGGTGGAAATAAGAAAGGAAAACACTTTTTATAATTTTCATTTTTATTAATTGAAAAGTCATCCGGGGGTCTGATAGATCAAAGGTGTGGGCCATATCCAGCCCATGGGCCGCCAGTTGCCCATCCCTGTGATAAGGAAAAGATTTGTCCTCACTACTATTAACTGCTCATAACAATAGAACAGTGTGTGTGTGTGTGTGTGTGTGTGTGTGTGGCTCTACATGTCANTATTAACTGCTCATAACAATAGAACAGTGTGTGTGTGTGTGTGTGTGTGTGTGTGGCTCTACATGTCATTGCTGCATTTGATCTGCAGCAGACAGAAATGAGGCTGAAATCATGCAGGATGTTGGTAAATATGGATTTTGATTTGACAATTTTTTTTTTCCTGATTTCCTGTCTGTCCGTGTCGTCTCGTCTCGGCAGCAACAGGCTGTGGCAGCTCGTCACGGCGCTCTGTCATGTGGCTGATGAATGGCGCGTGTGGGAACACTNACAGGCTGTGGCAGCTCGTCACGGCGCTCTGTCATGTGGCTGATGAATGGCGCGTGTGGGAACACTGTCATTATGTGGTCGTGGGCGGGGGGGCTGCAGTAAACATGCAAACCGTCTCCTTCTTTCCTCTTCCTCACGTCTGTGACCTGCATACTGATCTCTGCTGGAGGACATGTTGTCCCCACCGCCGTCCTGTCAGAGGGACACTTTGATGATGCTGAGAGGACGGAGTCAGAGCCCCCNCCCCCCCCAGTGTCTGCATTGCAGGTACTTCTCTGTCAGGCAGAGATGTTTTAATCAGCACTGGACCTTTACACTCCTCTCCTCTCCTCATATCTCTCCTCTCCTCTCCCCTCCTATCTCCTTTCCTCTCCTCCTCTCCCCTCCTATCTCCTCTCCTTTCCTCTCCTATCTCCTCTCCTCTCCTCTCTTCTCCATGTTTCCTCTCCCATCTCCTCTAATCTCCTCTCCTATATTCTCTCCTCTCCTCTCCTCTCCTCTCCTCTCAGTATATATAAACATCAGGAGAGCATATGTTTTTTGACAGCATTATTCAGCTGCTGGGAGCTTTGTGCACAAACCCTAACACACACACACACACACACACACACACACACACACACACAGCTGTCTGCTGTTTCTGGTGTTTAGATGCGACACTGAGTGTGACATAAGAAATAAGAATGATTTGAACCAAATTCTGTCTCAAGGTCAACGAGGCTAAAATGACTGACAACTGTTGCTCCATGTCGAATACGCTTAATTATCGGGGAATTACAGAGAGAGAGAGGGGTGTGTGTGTGTGTGTGTGTGTGTGTGTGTGTGTGTGTGTGTGTGTTAACACAGTGGGACAGAAACACAGAGAAGAAGACGTTCGTTGTCCTCTAATACGGGATTATATCACATGGCGTAGCTGCATGTGGGTAAAGGTGAAGCCAGGAGGAAATGCTGCAGTGCAGAGTTCTGTCAAGGTGACTCTTCCTCCGTTAAAACGCACAACTAAGTTAAGGTTTAAATTATAACTAGTTAAGGTTTAAATGTAGAACTAGTTAAAGTAGCAGCCGGTTTACAGGCTCGTAGTTGGATAACTGCTTCATCTCTTTGACCTTTCTGTGACTTAATGGAGCTTTACTCTAGTTTTAATATTTTTCCATCGTTAGGTCGGCTGTAATTATCTAATAAAACTCCTCCCTGCAAAAGATGCATCAGGTGACCAAAATACGAATCTGACCTGCATCCAGTCCACCTTAAAGACGTGAGTCTCTATCTTTTCTGCAGAAATGCATTTGGTCATAGTTCTTGTGTCTAGAAGGCTGAAGCTGAGTGACTTTACTGGTAAAACATCGTTTGAAGACGTTTCGCCGTTTATCCAAAAGGCGAAACATCTTCAAATGATGTTTTACCAGTAAAGTCACTCAGCTTCGACCTTCGAGACATCTGAGCACCTGATGACTGAGATGAACCTTCACAGACAGACATCATGCTGTAGATGGATGGATGGATTGATTGATTGATTGATTGATTGATTACTTCTATAATGCGATGCTGCATAATTGGTTTTAACCTCTTCTAACCAACGTATTCCATTTATTTCATGTGCTACAAATGATAAAGGAAGTCAGTCTGTTCGTACTAATTCATGTATTAAGCCTGAGAAAACATCCTGACTTTATGTCCAACCAGCTAGAAAAATATATGAATGCTGTTCATTTTGAGATTGGACAAATTTAATTAAGGACAATACCAGCGATTTAGATATTAGAATTGTTTTTCTTACCTTCCACACTTGTTTCAGTTCATTCCAGTACGCTGTATAAAAATCAACTTGTAAAGACTTTAAACATGTTCCAGATACAAAATCTATCACAGCAAAGATGATGTCTAATAAGTTTTTTATTTAGGAGGCTGTCATGGAGCTGCATGGAAGATCATGTATGTCTCCGCCAGGAAGTATAGTCCCAGGAGAAGATGACTTTTACGGAGAAATTAAAATGATTGTGCCTTCTACAATTGTGCAGAAGTGTCATCAGTTGAAACACAGGATTTTCAGGTGTGTGTATCACCTGAACATGTGATTTTGAAAGATTCGAGGATTTGGCAGAATAACAAGAACACTAAAATATGGTTTTATGTTTTGGAAATTGTCAGCAACCTAACATATATATTGAGCTAAAGAATGGAAAATCACCAGTATGGTCCTTTAAGTTATTGTCAGATAAAAACAGAAGTTAGGCCTTTCCAAAGCGAGAGAGGTTGTTGGTATTCAGGTGGTGTTTCTGCTCTGCAGCGAGCTCTTCTTCTGCTGCTCTTAAATAAAGCACAAAGCTTTCGCCTGTTTGCTGAAGACTCTGTTAGATATCATTTTGCTGCGTTAGAAATAATCGAGTTCAGGAAAACATTTCAGTGTCGATCCACGGACAAAAACGATGCCAAAGGTTTCATTCAAAGATCTTAATGAAGAAAAACGTTAGTCTGCATACCTGATAAGTGTGTGTGGCTGAAATGAGAAATGTGTGTGTTCTGGTCATGATGTGATTGAAGCTGATCTTTTATTTTTCCCTCACGGTGGATAAATGGCCTGTTAGCGTGTACAGCTTCTCCATGTTAGAAGCGAAGTGACGTCTTTCTCTGGCGTGAGCAGAAAGCAGCACGTAAATACAGCCATCTGGAAAGAGATGACATGACTCATAGGAGGTGGCGTGAGGCGCTGGCGGGGACGGATTTGACCACGCGTGTGCACAGACGAGGCCCGGGAGATCAAACGGGGAGACGTCGAGCCCGCCGTCCTCCGTCAGCCGTGTCTGAGCTTCATCCAGATGATTTCTCTGCTTTTTCCTGGAGTCAGGCTTCACTTCAAAGTCTTCACCTTTACGCTGAGTTTGTTCAGTCTGATGAGCGTCTCCTGGATTACATGTAATTTTGTAGTAAATATATTTTTAAAAAACACGGTAGTTGACAGATAGCTTTATAGTAGAGCTGGGAAAATTAACACATTCATTTTTCCGATTAATGTGGACAATTTAAAGGACCATACCGGCCATTTTGCATGTTTGAGCCTCAATTTTCATACATGTTACGTTACTGACAATCATTTCCTAAAGGATAAAACCATATTTCAGCTTTCCTGATATTTTGCTAAATCTCTTAATCTTTCAAAATCAAATATTCAAGTGATACACCCACCTTAAAAATCCATGTTTCTCCTGCTAATAGTAAATCGATTTAAAAATCACATAATCCACGTGTGTTACTCGCAGTAAATATGTCGAATCACGCTGACTTCAATCTAATTACGGTGTTTACATGACGTTTGACAATTTGTTGCCTAAATCAGAGGATAATGGAAGTTTTAACATGCATGTAAACATGTTTAATGTGGTTATGATGGTTTTGGTGCAGCCTGATGCATCAGGTCATCTGCAGTAACTATCCAATCAGCTGTACACTCCTGTGAGGGGGCGTGGCTACCTGATAAAAAACTGTAGGATAGAAGTTTGCTGTCTCAAGCCTCTCTCTCTCTCTCTCTCTCTCTCTCTCTCTCTCTCTCTCTCANGCCTCTCTCTCTCTCTCTCTCTCTCTCTCTCACTCGCTTGCTCCTCCAAACAGAATGAAAGTAACTGGAAAGTCCATAATGATGGTGGATCACATCGATTTCTGGGTCACACAAGGACTGAGTAGAGAGGAAATAAGGCAGTAGGACTGTACGCTATGTGTTAACAAGACCAGGAATACTCACATAACTTTGGCCAGAAGCCAGTTTTGCAAAATGAAGGAGAGCCAAAAAAAAAATCACTAATTAGTTCCTCCACCTTGAAGCTGCAGGTTTATGTTTAAATTATTAGTAACGTCACTAAGAAGCAACATTACATCTTGGTTTTATAAAAACTTGAGAAAACGATGATCTTTTCTGTTCTAGTCGTGCTGCAGGAGGAAAAGCTGGATGAACGTTAGCATGTTTTGTCTCATAGCGGCGCTTGATGTTAGCAGCCTCGCTAACATCAGCTGCTGTTTGGCAGATTAAACACAGCAGTTTAGCATTAGCACGAGATGCTAATATAAACACATCGTCCTCCATTTTGTGTTGAATTGTCTGTTTTCATCAACTTTTCTCTTTTTTTCTAGAAGTACTTATTTTGTTTGCTAACAGCTGGACGAGCTGCGTCTGGCATCGCTAGCTTGTTTTCTGGATAAAACTTGTGACGCAGAGACGAACGTCACGTGATCATTTCCCATCTTGCCGTGTTCTCCAGCTTTTTGAAAATAACGTCTATTAATTCACAAATAAAACTTTTTTTTTTTTTTTTTTNTTTTTTTTTTTTTTTTTCTAATTCCATAAATTTCTTAAATAGTATTTATTTACTTATATTTCTTTTGGGATTTAAGCACCATTATTATGATGGAGAGCCGGACTTTGAGTTTGTCAGCACCAGACAGTCCAGGATGATTTCCTGCCTTTCACACAGGAAATGCTTTGACTCTAAATCATAAGCTGCAAAAAGAAAAAAAAGAAAAGAAAAACGACATGGATAAAGGTCACAGATGCAGGACAGAATCTTGTCTGTCTGTGAGTTTGGAGGAAGATGTAAGTCTTTGTGTTTTCTCTTTGGTTCAACCTCCATCAGCTGTTTTTTTCTTTTTGTTCCAGCGTCTTTAGTTCTTTCGTTTGCTCTTTCCGGCGCAGTCTGCCTCCTTGTCGTGTCTTTGAGGCGAGTTCTGCTGGAGGCTCCGCCCGCCGGCCTGCAGCGCTGAACTCTATGACTGCTGCTGATCTGCCGTCTGCCGCACGTTTAACGATAACCTTAATCCTATCTGGAAACATCGGCCTCGTTTCCACGTCTCTCACAGAGTGTAGCCGTCTTCCTGCAGCCGCTTCATCTGACACGAAACCGAAGAACAGTCCAGAACAAACGGCTGGTCTGGAGTAAACCTTTACTTTACTTGTGGATCGTTAGATGAAATGGACACCACACTAGAGAAGATGAAGGGTTAATTACGTTACTATTCGTCTTAGTGTCTCTCAACAATTCCTCATTTTAAGAAGACAGGTTAACCCTCTGAGTCTCAAATACGTTTCTGGAAATTCTTCATTCTTGAAAAAAAAAAACAATCTGAAAGAATTGAGCAAGGAAGTCTAAAATAAATTATAAAAAGTTGTCAGTTTTCTGTTTGATGGTAGAATATTCTGGAAAATGAAGGAAAGTCTCCAAAAATCAGTAAACAATGATCAATGTGACTTTGAACTGCAGAGGGTTAAAGTGACCAATATATTAAAGGGGACAAATTCCGCATATTTCCATGTTCTTGAAACCTTTTACGATACTTTAATTTGCCAAAAAAAAAAAAAAAAAAAAGACTTCTGCTTTTGCTGTATTCTGATTGGTCAGTTATGGCTGAGCTGGCAGCACAGGCAGACTGAAACATGGATGCTGGCCAGACGCTCGCTAACCTCTGACAAGGTGTATCTGTAAAANAAAAAAAAAAAAAAAAAAACGCTCAACATGTCCCTTTAAAATGACTGATTGCTGTTCTACCTGGAGGAGCAAAACGAAGAGACCAGAATGTTCCGTCGTTATTTTCTCCTGTGGCCTCGTCTCCTCAGCTCTGTTTGTTGTTGTCGCCTGTAGCTTTCGTTTGGTTTCCTGTTTTCTTCTGTCTTTGTGAAACTCATCACTCCATCATTTTTCTTCTTTTTTTGTATCAGGATTGTGCATTGGTGGAAGAGATACTAGGCTAATGTACATTCCTCAAGCCCATTGCGTCCAGCCACCTGAGGCACTTTTAAAGGACCATACCGGCATTTTGCATGTTTGAGCCTAATATATTCAGTTTTCATACATGTTACGTTACTGACAATCATTTCCCAAAGGATAAAACCGTATTTCAGCTTTCCTGATATTTTGCTAAATCTCTTAATCTTTCAAAATCAAATATTCAAGTGATACACCCACCTTAAAAATCCATGTTTCTCCTGCTAATAGTTACACAGCCTTATGAAGTCACGGTCCTTTAAATTTTTCCATAAACGCAGGTCTTCTTTTGGGACTATATTCCCCGGTGGAGGCATACATTCACTCCACGCTTTTTATTGAGCTTAAACACTAAAATTACATAACTTCTAAAAAAACCTGAATACACGTCTTGTTGGTGATGATGGATTACCTATCCCAAGAACGTTTACAGTATCAACAAGTTGATTTTAATAGCAGAATGAACTGAAACCAATGGAGGTCTGGAAGGTAGGAAAAACATTTTTAATTCACCGTTCCAGTAGTATGCTTTGGGAAATGATTGTCAGTAACGTAACATGTATGAAAATCGAATATATTGGCTCAAACATGCAAAATGGCCGGTATGGTCCTTTAAATATGAAGCAGCTCATTAATATGCTGATCTTCATTTGCTTTTACCTGAGACTCACCTGACAGCAATGCTGCCTTCATGTGACACTGGTGAAAACAAAACTGCCCTCAACTCAGACAGGAAGTGGCATTTCGCTCATTAAGTTCTATTCTACGAGCATATTATAGCTTATAGTTCCCGCTGCTTTTTATCTCAGTATACTAAAAAAAAACCCACCCCCTTCAGTTTATTAATATTATAATTCGGGTCGTTATGACATCATAAAGAGTTTGGTTTTTAGTTTTGTAGGAAAAACATTTTTAATTCACTGTTCCAGTAGTATGCTTTGGGAAATGATTGTCAGTAATGTTACATGTATGAAAATCGAATATATTAGGCTCAAACATGAAAAATAGCTGGAATGGTCCTTTAAAAAGTCTTATTTGGTCTTTTAGAGATTTTGAAATCTTTCACACTCATGAAGAATCTGTACCAAGTGCCTCGACGTGCTAAGATTAACCCGGACTCACTTTGAAGTTTGGAGTAAAATTAAAGTAACTACTATGACTTTACTGAAATACTGTTATTGGACAGAATCTGGAATATGGTCAACAGTTCATGGCATTTTTTTATTGAGCTAATTTGCCATTTCCTCAGATCACCAACACACGCGAGTCTAGTATTGTTGTTGGATGTACAACAGTAGGTTTTTCTCTTTACCATGTGAATTTTTATATTTAGTTTGCACACCACCAATACACTTTTTATACAGTTTATTTTTTTGTCCATAATGTTTTTTTTTGTTTGTTTTTTTTTTAATTCATGTACCAAAATTTATAGCATAAATGCTAATCTCTGATTTCAGGCTACAACAGCTTCATTTGCAGGAATAACAGATGTTGTATAAAAGTAATGCTGGGATCAAGGTGAAATATCCTGAAAAATAATACAGACTGATGTTATTTCTGTTTATAATTAGTCAGACTCATTTATTGTCCAAACAGCTGGATGTGTCTTATCCTCTTAACTTAATTCAGAAAAATGTGAAATTTCTGCAAATTGTAATTGGTGACATAGCTGTGAAATAGAGATGATGCAAATAAAAAAGCAGTTACCCAACAATTAGCACTGTGAAATAGTTTACATTAAGTTAAATGAGCTGCCAGGAATAATATATTTCATGAGCTGCACAGATTAAATCAGACACTTCATGTTTATTTGCATATTTCCCAGCTCACACTATGCTTCATTAGCTTAACCAAAGCAAATTTGTTTTAAAATTGTCTTTTTTATTATAGATTTACTCTCTGCAAATTGATAGTAAGTCATACCAACAAGAAAATAGCTAACAAATGTGAAAAAAATGAATTGAATTCCTATAGCATGACTGTTTTCTGTTTACGCTGTAATCAATCTAAATGCAGGCGATAATAAAGTGGAAAAACAAAGTTGTCAGTAAACTGACAGATGTTTTGCTGTGATAAATTTAGTTTAGGGTCAATAACATTAGAGCGAGACGAGGAGAAACACCGCTCTGCTGATGGTTAAAGATTTGCCAGAAATCAGCTCTGATTGGCTCTCTGCTAGACTGATTCAGAATCGAACACCTTTTATTGTTGCTTCCTGGCTGCTGCTGTCTGCATGCTGCAGCTTTTAGGTTTAGCAATGCATAAACACTGTAATCTTTCTGCTGCTTACACATAAAATACACACAGCTTCACACACATCTCAGTCTCATTCTGTACAGTATGTATAGCCTCATTCAATATATCCCCGTCAAATGTTCCCGTTATTATGAAATTTTGTATTTTATTTTTTTTTTTAGAAATGTTGGCAAATCTGTTACAAAACAGGAGTCTTAACCCTCTCTTGTTAGACTTTCAAGAAAATATTTCAACAAAAGAAAATCCAATCTAAAAGACTTTATCAGAAATAAATAATGAAAAAAGGTATAAATTCTCTAGTTGATTTTATAAGATTGTAGAACATAGAACAAAGTCTCCAAAAATATCAGCAAATAATTTGTCAAATGTGACGTTTGACTCCAGAGAATTAAAAAAAAAACAAAAATCGCTCATGTAACTATCAGGAGAATATTCACTCACAATTTAGCTAAACAAATTAATAAAGAAATAAAAGTCACAAAAATGTTATCAATTTTCTACTGGATTCTAATAATAATAATAATAACTTTATTGCTATAGCACCTTTAAAAACAGAGTTACAGAGTGCTTTGACAGACAAAGCAGTACAATATAACAGCAGAAAACCAAACAGACAAAACAAGAGCAGGACAAAACTCAGGTAAAGTTCAGTTAACTACAGTTAAAACAAGGAGACAAATGATAGGCAAGGGAATAGATAAAAACTAAAATTAAAAAAATAAATAAATAAAAGCCAATAAAACACTAATAATTAAATGAATAAATAAATAAACAGCAAATACATAAATACAGATAAGACAATAAAAGCAATAAAAAGGACAATAAAAGGACNAAATAAACAGCAAATACATAAATACAGATAAGACAATAAAAGCAATAAAAAGGACAATAAAAGGACTACATCACATAAAAGCAAGTCTATAAAAATGAGTTTTAAATTTAAAAGAAGGCGCTGAATCTGTGAGCCTTATCTCCTCAGGCAGGTTGTTCCAAAGTCGAGGGTCCCTGATGGCAAAAGCAAGTAAGCATCGAAAATCTTCTAGAAGAGTTTAGAAAACAAAAAGCAAAATAAATAAGTAAATCATAAAAAAAAGTTATCAATTTTCTACTTGATTCTTTAAGATTCTGGAAAATAAAGGAAAGTCTCCAAAAAATCAGCAAATAACGTGTCAGATGTGATTTCAGAGGGTTAAAGAAGACGTCGGTCAGTATGAATTATTCAGACGGCATCATCTCACCAGGCTAGACAAACCTGCTCACTCATGCATTATATCCTCAGTTATGATGTATGGAATATTGGCAGCATGATGGGAAGTTTTTTCTTAGAATCTTCTAGTTGATTTTTTTTAACTGTTTGGCTGGTTTGCAGCACATTCTGGCTTCGTTTTGTATTGAAATCGATGCGGCTTTCACACGGTTCCGTGATACAAAGTCATGATGCGAAAGCTGTTATGCTGATATTAATCTGTATTAAAGCAGGAAATGAGAAAGTGTTCCACCCTTTTAAGCATGTCAGGCATAAAGCTGTGGTCTTCTTTTCTTGTCCTCTTTTTTAATCTGTTTCTCTCACAAACAAATTAAATTTTAGATCGTGATCACGCTTATATCTCCAAACACTAAGTATTACCCAATCGACTCACTTCAGATTAAACATATGAGTAAACGAGAGACAAACACATTAAGGAAGTTAATGATGTCAACTTCTCTCTCTCTCTCTCTCTCTCTCTCTCTCTCTCTCTCTCTCTCTCTCTCTGCCATTGCCTAAATGATTATTGCCTTTTAAATGGAAAAAAAAGGAATAATAATTTTCTCGCTCAGCCGGTCTGCAGCGCTGCGGTGAGTTTAGCTCCTGGGTGAAGCGAAGCAGATGAAGAGGGCTTTTGAGGCCTGGTCGTTAAGCACGCTTCAGTATTGATGTTAAGGCCATTAATCAAACTAAACGGAGCCATGGAAGCAATAAGCTGATTAGTATATCCAATATTCTAAAATTCTGCATTCTTGGCCCTTCAGTGGCTTGACCTTTATATTTGTGGCATTTCTGAAATAAAGAAAAATGGCCGTGGATAGGTTTCCATCCCATGTCCTTGCGTATGAGTACTTCCTTGAAGTGGCGATGCCATTTTGTGCCTCCTTTTGTTGGTTAATATCTTTGTACATCTTTCTTTGTACCTTTAGAATCCAGCGTTTAGACTGAGGAGGAGGGCTGAAAGTGTAATGAGTGTGAGTGGGTAGTTTTGTTTTTGCTTTACTATTTCATTACTCTGACCTAAGGTATCATCATATCCATAGACGATATTCACAATTCATAAATTCATGCAGACTTTTTTAGTCTCTGAGCAAGAAAACATTATTTAGATGCATGAACGTGTTTCCTGCCAGACTTCCTGTTTATTTCAATCCCGTTACACAGAACATATAGCAGTTACATCACATGATTATTGTTATTTTCCCACATTTCATTGTGTAATCTCGTAGGATTTTACTCTGTGTTGTCAACAGAGGTGGTAGAGTAGCCAGAAACTGTACTCAAGTAAACGTATTGTTACTTTATGATAATAGTGACTCAAGTATAAGTAAGAGTAAATAATAATGGCTTGAGTAAGCAAGTATCTATTAAAAAGATTACTTGATAGTGAGTAACTTTAATCAAGCTTATTCTTCAGAATAATCAATAAGCTATAAAGGCTCATCTGAGGAAAAAAAATGCAAAGTAGCCACATGTAGCTTCTAATACAATCCATATCATATAAAGAAACAGTAGACAGTAATAAATCAGATATTTACCTCATAACAAATTATGAAGCTTCATGAATTTACTCAATAGAACAGGAAAACTTGATTCAGCATTAGCAGCAGCAGCTAGTTAAGTAGCTGGGTTAGCTTCATGAATTTACCCAGAATAGAACATGAAAACTTGAGTTAGCATTAGCAGCAGCAGCTAGCTAAGTAGCTAATGTTGCAGCTTAGCGCTTCATGTTTCCTAAGGTTCCATGTTGATTTTTAGAAGCTGAAATGTCACATTTTTAGCAGACAAAGACGCAACGCGTTATTGTAGCTGAAAAGAAAACAGCATTTGAATGTGTGGCAGGGATGTGCCTCTTCTAAACCTCCCGCTGTTGATTCCTCCATGACTGTTCTGCTCCTGGTGAAACCATGGAAACGGAGGATGGGGGTGTGGCTACTTGGGAGCTGAAGCAGACAGTGTAGTGTCTGACAACGAGAGAAAAACTGAACGTGACTGAATTCGAATGATGAAATCAAAAGTAACGCAAAGAGTGCAACCAAACGTAACGGAGTAAAAGTATATTTTTTACTTCATAAATATACTCAAGTATGAGTTAAAAGTATCCTGCAATAAAACTACTCAGTAAAGTGGAATTTTGTGAAAAAGTTACTTAAGTAAATGTAACAGAGTAAATGGAACGCACTACTACACACCTCTGGCTGTCAAAGCTGTTGGAAAACTTTACAGCAAAAGAAATATATCGAAGATAAACCCAAAGGCCTGAAAGCTTCGTTTTGATCATTTCCTTTACTTCTGTAACATGTTGACATCAAAACGTAACACGCCCACAAAGTCGACCGCGAGCGAGTGTCGAGGTGTCATTCAGAACACAGAAACCTAAAAAGCAGTGTCTAAAACTACCGTTTTCACTCAGTGTGCACAGCAGTGCTGCACCAAGGAAGTGGGGGAATGTTTTTCACATTAAAGCACTGCAAATTTTTCAAAATAGAGCCCTTAAATGAAAATAAGAATATTAAAATCTCCTTTAAATACTGCCTTTATCTTTAGAATTCCTGTCAGGAAATGGCAGACCTGGAAAATGTATTTCCTGTTACACATCTCACAGTTGTCATTTGAAAATAAAAGATTCTCAAAAAATAAATCCTCCTGTCACATTTGTTTGAGAGGCATTCAGTGCTGTGTCAAACACACCGGCAGTCTTTGTAAATAGGACATCAGTTCTATTTATTTTCACCTAATTTAGTGGCCACTGTAGGCTTCCCTTGGAAACTGTCTCAAGTCCAATCTCTCCTGCCTGTCACCATGACGACGGTGAGTCTTCTGCCCTGGGCTAATGAGAAACAGTTGAAGGTGGAGAGAGTCTTAAGGCCTCACATTTAACTCTCTAATTCTCTGCCTGTAGTGGCGCGAAAATGAATTCTTATCATGGAATAAGCCTTGGTGACTGAACACGTAACCCGCTCAGGCTACGAGAGACGAGCCACAGGGCTGAAAAATTAACCCAAGCATACGTCTTAATTGCTCTCACAACAAGTTTTTTGGTTTTGCTGCACATGAAAGAACTGCTGAGCCTCTTTCATTTCTTCAGAAAGCGCCGCCGCATTATCTGTAACCTCCTGCTTTCCAGGGCAGCCAGGTGAAAGAGACAATCCTCATAGAAGCTTTGTGAGGCGTTCAGGGAACCTCAGACAAATGTCCAGGAGTAAATGAAAGATGTTCTTGCCAGTGTGGCTTCACCTCTGCTTAGTGAAGGTGAAGCTTTCTCTTCTCTGGGTGGTTCCAATAACAGAAGCCGTCACTCACCTCTCAGGTGTAGCTGCGCTCGCAGGCCTGCAGGTCGAGCTGCGTCGAAGCGCGTTGGAGCCTAATTAAAGTGGTGCTTCTCTCCTGCCTCGCATTGGAGTGTTTTTTTTTATAACCTTCCTCTCCACTTTGCAAATCATCTACCCACAGCTCCTCCAAGCTCCTTTGTGTCTCAATAATCCAGCGCAGATATTCATAATTGAAATTATATGATTAGCCGTTGCTGCAGGAGGCAGTTTTCTCCTTCCGAGGGCTTCTCTCCTGGGAGCAGGAAATAGGTTAGCATCACTCCGTCTGCAGCACGCCGATTACAACCAGCACACGGATACTAATATGAATTGTTGGCTGCTGAATTTGTTCCTCGCTGTCACATTTGGCGTGCACTAAAGTTGTGTGTCTCTGTGTGTGTGCATCTTGCTGTTCCATGCATACACACACATACACACACACACACACACACACACACACTATGGTTACATAAAAAAAATCCATGGCAGATGTCTTTGATGTTGAATTGAGACATTTGTAGAAATGGCACAGCGTTTGATTCATTTGCGTTTCTATACGAGCGAAAATAACATTTGCTTCCTTTTGATAATGTGCACAGATTGATGCATGCCTGTGTAGAGACTTTGATAAGTGCTTAAAGGACCATACCAACAATTTTGCATGTTTTAGCCTATGTTAAAGCCCAATACAGTACGCAATACACACTTTTAAAGTATAACAGAGTATTTGATGGAGAACTTATTTACAAGGTGATAAAATAATACTGTGAAGAATGGAGATGGATGAAGAAGACTCTGAGGTGATAACTGCAAATAAAACAATGAACAGCAGGATGAAGCGGCGTCGGGAGAGTCTCAGCCTGAATGGAGGAAGCTGGGAGGTTTAACAGGCCGATGAAGCGTTGGACCCAGGTGCTCCAAATTACCTGAAAGCGGAGTTAATATATGAAGCACAGCAATGACCGGCTAAGGGATTGTCACGGCCCAATAAATACAACCCACAGATACAGTATGTTATGTTACCAACAACCAGTTTCCAAAACATAAAACCATATTTTAGTTGTCCTGTTATTTTGCCAAATCCCCTAATCAAATGTTCAGGTGATACAAACACCTTAAAATTCAATGTTTTACTCCTAACCTTATGCACGATTATGAAGTCATTTTAATTTCTCAGTAAAAGCGTCTTTATTCCTGGGACTATTTTTCCTGGCGGAGACGTACATTGCCTTCCATGCAGTTCTGTGTTGGAGCAGATAAATGAAGTAACTTTGAGAAAAAGTTTAATAAATATAATGTTCACTGTGATGGATTATTTATTATTTATCCCGGCATGTTCCAACTTTCAACTCAGGTTTTCCTGTTCTATTCTGAGTTCTATTCTTCTTAACTAGCTGCTGCTGCTCATGCTAACTCAAGTTTTCCTGTTCTATTCTGAGTAAATTCATGAAGCTAATCTAGCTAACTGTCTTAACTAGCTGCTGCTGCTAATGCTAACTCAAGTTTTCCTGTTCTATTCTGAGTAAATTCATGAAGCTAAGTTGATTTTAATCGCGTACTGGAATAACCAATGACAGCCTGGAAGGTAGGAAAAACAATTCTAATATTTACCGCTCCAGTAGTTTTGGAAAATGACTGGCAGTACCGTAACATGTATAGGGTCATATATGGGCTGAAAAATGCAAAATAGAAGGAATTGTCCTTTAAGCTTTGGGGCAATGGAGCCTAAAGGTTAGAGAAGCTCATGACTGAAAGGTTGCCGGTTCAATCCCCGAACTGGCAGCAGAAATGTGGGTTGGAGAGGTGAATGAGCAGTGCCTGCCCCTCCCTCATTATCACCACTGAGGTGCCCTTGAGCAAGGCACCTAACCCCCAAATGCTCCAGTGGAGCTGCTCAGTGGCAGCTATCCATTTTTTATTTTATTTTTTTTTACTGAATAATTGCTTTTGGGTATGATGTCCCATATGCTTGTCTTCTAGTCATATGCTAAGAAAATATAACATGTAGGTCGTTTCTACCTTTTTTGTAAAGCCTTCCAGATGCCTCCAGTCTCCACATGGATAAATTAACTCAGTGGATGAACAGTTTTCCCATTCAAGCTAAATTTATTTGCATATCGACCTCGCAGGCTGCCGAGATTATAGCAGAAGTTTGTATTTCATGGAAACAGTGAAACAAACAAAAAAAAAAAAACATTAACACCAATTTGTTTTTTATGGTAAACATAAATCAAATGTTTTTCAGTATTTATTGAATCAAGTCTTGATGGAAACTGTGAAAACAGATTGTTGGGTCCAGTCGTGACGGTAAACAACAGATTCACGGCAGCATGGCAGCTCGCACAACAGGTTTATGCAGAATGCATAATAATTGCATCCTTTATCTGAAGCATTTTAATTATTTCAGATACTTTTTACACAGAATTTGTTGGTGGGAAGACAAACTAAACATTTACAAATTTTAATCAGTTTAAAGGACCATACCATCCATTTAGCATGTTTGAGCCTAATATGTTCAGTTTTCATACATGTTACGTTAGCGTAACATGTATGAAAACTGAATATATTAGGAACAATCGCTAACGTAACATGTTAAAACAATCGCAAACAATCGCTAATGTAACATCTTTGGAAAATGACAATCATTTTCCAAAGGATAAAACTGTATTTCAGCTTTCCTGATATTTTGCTAAATCTCTTAATCTTTCAAAATCAAATATTCAAGTGATACACCCACCTTAAAAATCCATGTTTCTCCTGCTAATAGTTACACAGCCTTATGAAGTCACGGTCCTTTAAATTTTTCCATAAACGCAGGTCTTCTTTTGGGACTATATTCCCCGGTGGAGGCATACATTCACTCCACGCTTTTTATTGAGCTTAAACACTAAAATTACATAACTTCTAAAAAAACCTGAATACACGTCTTGTTGGTGATGATGGATTACCTATCCCAAGAACGTTTACAGTATCAACAAGTTGATTTTAATAGCAGAATGAACTGAAACCAATGGAGGTCTGGAAGGTAGGAAAAACATTTTTAATTCACCGTTCCAGTAGTATGCTTTGGAAATGATTGATGTAACGTTACATGTATGAAAATTGAATATATATATCATGTATGAAATGCAAAATGACGGTATGGTCCTTTAAGCTTTATCTTAATTTTCCACAAATGTTTTCCAGTTTTTTTTTTTTTTTNTTTTTTTTTTTTTTTTTTACATTTTCTAACCATTTTATTAATTTGCTCATTTTATTTCCATTCAAAGAGGTAATCTGAGATATTTTTTAATACATGCAGTGTGTGTGTATTGGGCCATTTTATTGCAGCATTATCCTTCGTGTAATAAACTTCTGGACTCATTTGCATCTGAATTTACGAGGCTTCAGTTTGCCCTGAAAAGTCTCAGGATGGAGGGAATTCTGTACAGTTTATTAATTTCCAAACAGGAACGAGCTGATCTCAGATCTCAGTATGATTTGTGATGTGATGATAACTCCATCGTCTGAGAAATGATTTCATGGTGGGTAGTTTGACTCCTGCTCGCTCTGCTGCTGCTTGGCTGAACTGCTGCGGTAAACAGATCACGACTGCCAATATTCCATCTCCAGAAAAAAAAAAAAAAAAANAAAAAAAAAAAAAAAACACAGATGGAGCAAAATAAAGAATCTATACTAATACTTTTCACTCTGTCAGGGTTTCCAACTACACTATTCTCGTATTTTGGAATCTCCGGGTTCAGAAAGAAAACCTAACATTCTATTCTGTTTCTGAACAGGGCAGAAATTTTAGAGTTTGTGCCTTTTATGAATTTCATCGCTGATCTGATCTTTTATAGTGGATTGTGGTTCTAAGCATGATAATTTTGGCGTGTTAAATAGTGATAATGTTCCACCTGCACGCTGCATTTTTCTCATTATGTGGACTGAAGCGATGGAAGTAGAATAATGTGCAGCATCTTTTGATTGCATTGAGAATCTCTGGTTTCTACAAACACAATGCCTCATAATGACAGAGAGAAGACGCGCTTTGAGAGGTTTTTTGCTGCTACATTAAAGGACCATACCACCACTTTGCATGTTTGAGCCTAATATATTCAATTTTCATACATGTAACGTTACTGACAATCATTTCCCAAAGCATACTACTGGAACGGTGAATTAAAAATGTTTTTCCTACCTTCCAGACCTCCATTGGTTTCAGTTCATTCTGCTATTAAAATCAACTTGTTGATACTTGAAACGTTCCTAGGATAGGTAATCCAGCAAGAGTAACTGTTAACCTACATGTTATTTTGAATACTACCCACCCACCCACACACACACACACACACACACTCTCTCTCTCTCTCTCTCTCTCTCTCTCTCTCTCTCTCTCTCTTTCAATTATAAATATACACATATGCTGTAGTTAGCACATTTTTATTATTATTACTGTACTGTATTATTATGTTTAAGATGTTTTAGGATTGGAAGTGTTTCTTTAATGTTTCTTATGCATAGAAAGGTAAAATATATACATTAGATATGCACCTTAGATAACTGTTTTGACTTATGAACAGCCGTGGAACGGAACTTGTTGGTAACCAGGGACTGCCTGTATATCAAACATGCATGATCACCGGTATGGTCCTTTAAGTTTAGGGTTAGTCTAATTCAGGAGATTTCAACCTTATTTTTTTGGACTTGGCCTCTTCTTTCTTGCAGTTTATAAGGGTTAGGGTTAGACCAGGGGTAGGCAACCTATGGCTCCGAAGCCACATGCGGCTCTTGTGCCCATCTCTTGTGGCTCCCTGTGGCTTTGACAAAAAAAATTATATGGAAATGAATTGTATGGAGATGAACAATTTTTAACATTGTAATTTTAATTTATCATTAATTTATCATTGTTGTAAGTAATCCATAGCTAGGGAGACTCAAGGCTAGCCATTTATGTGTATACATGCTAGCCACCACTATTGAGATTTTTTATTAAGAGGAAAAGGCACCCGGCGGTAGACGTAGGCTATGATTCATATTTTAGTTGATGAAATATTAAAATAATAATAATATGAGAAGATCTATAGTTCCATAATTTCATAAATGCAACAAAACATGGTATTATTGTAATGCAATGCAAAATTAAAGTACCAAAGAATCATAAATCGCCCACTGCAGAGTATTCATGTAGTAAAACATTTTAAAATGCTCATTTACACCTGCGAATAATGCTGATAGGCTAATTTAGACTTAATAGGCTGTTACCTTCATTATAAGGCTCAAATACGTTTTGCGGCTCCAGACAGATTTTTTTTTTTTTGGCCAAAAATGGCTCTTTTGACAGTAAAGGTTGCCCACCCTGCAGAGTTCTGAATACTTTCATAATAAACTCCTGTTATTGTTACTACTAATGTATTTTTTAATGCTATATGTAGATGCTCAGGTTAGATGTGCTGTACAGAAGCTACTTTCTTAGTTTAAAACACTTCACTGTAATTTTCCTCTAGAAACAGAGATTTTGGTCATTTTCTCCTTAACATTGATTACAGGGTTTCTGTCGTTGAAATTAAGCGATAATCCAACATTGTGCTGATTTCCTGTCAGTAAAATCTGTGTGTATTCACAGACTCTCGGCTCGCCGTGTGTTAAGTGTGTAATCAGCATTTTCACGTCTTTATTTACCTCTTGCAGCATAATGGGGGAAAATTATTCTGAATCCACAATTATGCTGCTGCAGAAAGCGGTGGCATGCATGTGAATGTGTGATTATTGGCAGAGAATGACGAGGTTTCGCTCGCAGCTTTTTTTGGTTGTTAGCGTGCAGTATGGTGTGAAATGCGTCATGTTGCCTGCTAATGATGATTTATTTAACCTAGACGAACACGATGATGTCTAACTCTCATCCTTCATATATATATTATATATGAAGGATACATATATATATATATTATATATATTAATATATATATATTACAGTTATTATATATATTATATATTAATATGCATAAAACAACAAACCATGAAAGATTTTCCTTCGTGTTAATGTTAGTTTGTAAAACATCATAGGATTTCCTGTCTATAACAGCCTGTGATGCATTCATGGTCTATTTTATGTCTTTTTCATTGGCTCGAACACGTTTCCTGTTCTGCATTGCAAAGTGCTTCTTATGGAAATGTTTTGCATTTCGTCATTCATCTTTGATAGTGATGAGAAATTTGCATCTGGAATTGATCTCAATCATAAAGCAATATGGAGCTTTATGGTTTATAGATTTCATATTAGAGTTGAGTTTGTTTTGCTGTGTGACAGTCTGCCTTCCCAAAGACGTCTGTGTTAGAATACTTCTAAGTAGGGCTGGGCGAGAAATCGATTTAATCAAATAATTCGATTTTACGTTTTGGCACGATGTGTCAAACGGCTGAATCTGCCAAATCAAGACTTTAAAAAAAAAAAGTATCTAACTATTTCTTAACAGGAAATGCAGCAGCAGGTCGCTCCCAGTCAAACGAGCCCATCCATCACGTTCATCGATGCCACGCCCACGCAGCTTTCAGCAGGTCAGACGTGCTGCAGGCAGATGAGCTCGTTTCACGTCATCCTTTAGAAGTGTTTTGGTTTTTCTTCACGGCGTGGATCAAACCAGCGTTTGTAAAGTTTGTAGGAGCTGCAGCTGCTAAAAGTACCAGCGCTTCAAACTCTTTCAGCAGCTGCAGCAGAAACATGCAGCTGAGTGGCAGCAGTGCAGCGCTGCGAGATGCAGATCTGCAGTCAAAGCACAGTGAAAAAGCAAATGATGTTACTGCATCATTTTCCAGCGTCATGGAAACAGACTTGTCACGCCTGTTCTGGTTTTTACACGAGTCGCGCTGCGGAGTACCTCCACCCGTGACTTTTCACGCTGTGGATTCCCATGTTGTTACGACTGCATCATGAACGTGTCGCTGCTTTCTGTCGATGAACATGTTGAGACAGATGGTTTTTAGAATATCTTTTTTTTTTTTTTTTTANTTTTTTTTTTTTTTTTTAAATAACAATGCAGATGCTTGTTACCTCTACAAAGCAAAGTCATATTTCCCTCTGTTTGCCAGCAGACCGTCTGTTAGCAGGACATTTCAAACAGATTTTGATGATATTTTGTACCTGTGTTGAGGCAGAGCTGATTATATTCTGAGACAAATCCAGGAAATCAATGAAAGAATAAATTTAGTCATATCTATCCTATGATGAACTATCAACAGATGCTATTTAGACCCGATCAAGATATCGATCCGAATCTGATGGATTAAAATATAAGCTTGGACAGCACATGCATAGCTAAGATGATGCTGATTCAGCAGGATTAATCGCTTATTTTCAATGGTTGCTGATACAAGAGTGGATTTGCATGATAAATCTTTTTTTTACACATCTGATTTAAATCCGCCAGCGGGTTTGAAAGGCATGTTTTCTTTAAACAATCACCAAAATTACACCATCTGTCATAGCCAGAAACTTTAAAAATCAAAATTATTGTCGGGTTTTTAAATTTCCAACGGTCCTTCAACTAACCATGTGTGCCTAACACTTCCGTAAGGAAACGTAACAAAATCTAAGCTTAGAATAGTGATANCCATGTGTGCCTAACACTTCCGTAAGGAAACGTAACAAAATCTAAGCTTAGAATAGTGATATTTCCTCAAAATCACTTTATTATAAATGTTTAATTTAAAAATTTGCTAAAAATAAACCCTTTGTACAATCCAAATTCTGTAAAAAGCAACAAATTCTGTGTTTTTTGCTGCAACTAGCAAGCCTGGAGCGCCTGTGTGCTCTTTAACAGTCACGTGACAACAATTCAGCGAGTCATTGGCTGAATGCAGACTGCAGCAGCACACTGGGCCTGTTATTTATATAGATTATAGGTTGTAAAAATATAAATAGTTCAGTATGTATAGTCCCCTTTTTTTTATTTATTTATTTTTTTTATTTTTCCAGTATTGGTAACACTTGTGGGCACTTGGAAAAATGTTGTACATATAGATTACATCTTTTTTCAATTTTTTAAGACAAATTATCAAAGAAATTCAACTTAGGTTTTTTCTTTTTTTCTGATTTATGATATTATAACTGTGTTATGCTGCACTAAAGACATTTCTGAGTTCTTCCTACATATAGCCATGATGGTGCTGCTTCCATAGAGCTGCAGGACTTGCAGCTACAGTGAAAAATGAGCCACAGTGATAAAAATGTGACAGGAACAAAAATGCTTGGAGTCCAGAGGGTTAATGATAGCAGAATTTGTTTTTTGGATGAATATTTCAGACACTTGGCTTTTTAACATCCTGATGATGAACGCATAGAATCACAGCGTCAGGCGTCATCGTAATGTAACAGGAAGTGATGATGCCTGACAGACGTCCGCTCCTTCCACAGTAAAACCCGGACGGCTTTTGATCTCAGCCAGCTCTTACCTGTCAGTCACAGTAATGTGTGATGGGTATCAGCCTATTTTCCACCCGCTCGCTTTGATGCCCACCAGCAGGTTGTTGTCGGTGGGCTCAGCATGTACGCCACACTTTTTAAAAGGGTCAATTTCATGCCTGTTGAACTTAAAGAACCGCACTATTGATTGTTGTTTTCGACTTTCTTATTGGTGACCATCATTTGTGAGAGAAGAGGGGCAGCGGGCGTCGAGGGATTCTCCTTCACCTCCACATCAAGCTGCTTTATTTTCATGGATGCTTCAATTCTGATCAAAACCTTTTAGAATGAAAGATCCATCTTCAAATATGCTTTTTTTTTTTTTTTTTTTTTCTGCTGGACTGCTGAACTGGAAAATATGTGAAAAGCTCCTCTTAGATCTAAACGGACCTCATAGAAACAACCTGATCAACAAATAGTTTGAAAGTTGATTCTCAGGCTGAATCTCAGGACACATTTATTATAAAACTGTTCATAATTTGGGAAATTTACTTCAAATACATTCATTAATTCTCTAAATCATGGCCTTCCTTTAATTTATTCTCTACTGAATTAAATTATAGTAACTCTGCAATAATAATTCTGCAAGGTGATTATTGTGTGTGTGTAGTGTATGTGGTTATTGATTTATGTAAAGAAATCTCCCATAATGTATGTAATGTATGCCTTTATTATATTTTGTTGTTAGTTTTTCCCCTTTCTTCCAATAGATTCTATTAAGTCTTGTGTTCCATGTTGTCATTGTCTCCTTTTTTTGTCATTATATTTCATTTTTTTGTCATTATATTTCGTTTTTTTGTCATATTTAATTTTTTTGTCATTATATTTAAGTTTTTTGTCTTTTTTTTGTGTGTTGAACTTGATTGTGTTGTGTTTTAGATGATTGCAAGGCGACAGAATATCTCCTAGTTGTGTCAAAAGCCTGAAAACCGTCTCTTCCCTCCTCTCTCTCGTTCAGCTGGTTGGTGGTGAGTTTGATCTGGAGACAAACTTCATCATCCAGGATGCAGAAAGCATCGGCTGCATGGTGGAGCTGCTGGAACACTGTGACATCACCTGCCAGGCCGAGACCTGGAGCATGTTCACCGCCATCCTTCGCAAAAGCGTCCGGAACCTGCAGACGAGCACTGAGGTGGGACTCATCCAGCAAGTGCTGCTCAAGATGAGCTCCGTGGACGATATTATCGCAGGTATGATATCACAATATTATTTTTGTACATTTATTTTCAGATGTTCATTACTTCTGACTGATCTGCATCTGGAGTTGCAGGAAACTTGCAAAGTTTCTGTTAGGGACGGCAGTTTCGATACGGAACTTCAAACGGTTTCAAAACACACCGACACGCCCCGTTTCTATATGTGTTCGGACAACTGTTTCGAAACCTCTTACGCAGATGTCATGTGACGGTTTAGGAGGCGTGGCTAAACGCCGCCACACGCACCATGATTTTCATCAATGAATCAAGGGAAAGAATTTATTGAAAACTGGTGCAGAACAATTGGCACAAATTAAAATGCAGATAAAATCATCATCTCATAAGTATAATAAACAAAAATTGACATGACATAGATGTCATAAGATAAATATTTATGTCATAAGGCTTATAAACTCAGCACAAAGTGTGCATCTCTTTTTGGTCACATATATAATATAAGGCCTCAGTTAATAATTTATGGTTTGATTGCATCTGCACGAAAACTGTTCAGGTTTTGGAACAGGCGTTCAACTGCTGCAATTAGAAAACCTGCCAGTAGATGTCAGCGTTGAGCGAGACGTTTCGAAACAATACAGCTATACGTGTCGAGACGTTTCGAAGCCCTGAAATTGCCATCCCTAGTTTCTATATATTTTTATGGAAAAAGCTAATTTCTGTCTGCAAACCTTTCTAGAATCTGTACGTACCTCACCCGACCAGAAAGCAACACGAACCCTTTGAAAGAAAATCCCCCTTTTGGGAAAACAGTTTTTCATTTCTTTATACTTCAGAAATTATATTGAAGTGTGAAATCAATTTAAGAATATTTTATTTATGTGTTTTGAGGGTAGCTGGAGATGTTTTCTACATCCATTATTTAAATATCCAGGATGTAAAGAGCTTTTTATACAGGCAAAGTACAGAGGCTAAATGTGACACATTTTTGATGAAATCCAATAAAATATTTACGATCTCCATATAATTTTGGCTCAAATTTGATAGATGAGTTTGTGTTGGAGGCATTATTATTATTACCTGATATTATCAGATGTTGCTATATCCTACCCAGACGTTCTCCACGTAATGTAGTAGAGATTTTAAGTTAAACTTGCAAACGGTCAGAGGAGAAAAATCATAAATCGCCCACATTAACAGCAACAAACCCACAAGGTTTTAGCTCGTGGGCGTCTGAGTGAAGCTGAAAGAAAACACTTCTTTTATTGGCAGATTGCACTAATTTAACACCTCAGATGACCGGGCCTCCGCTGGTTTTTGTCAGTCTGCATCAGCCTTTTGGGAATGAATTATTCACATCTGTATTCTGGCCGCCGTGCTGTTATTGACCGTGAAGTCAGTGTCACTTTGATATTTTGTGCTCTGCAAATTGCATCAGTACCTTGTTTAACTTGTAACTCATGTTTCAGCTGATGAAATCTAACTGTATTTTCCTGATGGCGTTACTGTGGCAACTTCCAAGTTAAACAGTTTCCCATTTTTCCACGTCACTTTACGCGCCAGTTTCTATTTTCATTTAATTGTATTGGAAATGTTTCTGTAATGAATCAGATGGAATTTCACAGGAAGTGAACTCAATGAGAATCAAGATAAACTGGCTGAGGTCTCTGGAGGTGATGTCGGGGAATGCTAATGTAGAATATAAAATGAAGCTGTGTGTGTGTGTGTGTGTGTGTGTGTGTGTGTGTGTGTGTGTGTGTTGCCTTCAAAGACTTGCTGGTGGACATGCTGGGCGTGTTGGCCAGCTACAGCATCACAGTGAAGGAGCTGAAGCTTCTCTTCAGCATGCTGCGAGGGGAAGCGGGACTCTGGGTACGTTACATCCTGCACACGTCCAGTTTTCAAAGCCATATCCTCAAAACTTCATCCAAACCCTCAGCTGCACTTCTGGACCCAACTTCCACAGCCTGACCTGTACTTCAGGTCCACATTTCAATTTAAAGGGGAATATTTATAACTTTGCTCAAAACCTGATACAGAGTTAAGCTGTTTTTACACCAGAAAGCAGCAACTGCAAGCATGTTTATTGGACTGCAGAAGGTGTAGTGAACCACCCATTTTGCATGTTTGAGCCTAATATATTCAATTTTCATACATGTAACGTTACTGACAATCATTTCCCAAAGCATACTACTGGAACGGTGAATTAAAAATGTTTTTCCTACCTTCCAGACCTCCATTGGTTTCAGTTCATTCTGCTATTAAAATCAACTTGTTGATACTGTAAACGTTCTTGGGATAGGTAATCCATCATCACCAACAAGACGTGTATTCAGGTTTTTTTAGAAGTTATGTAATTTTAGTGTTTAAGCTCAATAAAAAGCGTGGAGTGAATGTATGCCTCCACCGGGGAATATAGTCCCAAAAGAAGACCTGCGTTTATGGAAAAATTTAAAGGACCGTGACTTCATAAGGCTGTGTAACTATTAGCAGGAGAAACATGGATTTTTAAGGTGGGTGTATCACTTGAATATTTGATTTTGAAAGATTAAGAGATTTAGCAAAATATCAGGAAAGCTGAAATACGGTTTTATCCTTTGAGAAATGATTGTTACACTGCGCCAGATGGAACCTGTTGTCAAAAGTTAGAATTTTCCAACTTTGCAGTGACGAACCAGATGTTTATTTATTCTTGGGAATATTTTAAAGGAATGTTCCGTCTGGTGCTCAGTGTGCGGCTCTCATCGCCATCGGTGGCAGAGTTTTCCTTCGTCCTCTCATTGAAAAGAATGGAACATCCGGTTTTCCGCTCACCGTCAACATGTAAACCCAGCATTAAGGTCTTTAGACAGCAGTGGACATCAACGTCCAACTTCCCACTCATCTGTCCTGGAGTGTTCAGCAGTTGATTTGGCAGTGTATTGTGACCATTTGCGAGAAAAAAACTCACAAATTCTCTAAATTTTGTTTCCTTTTTAATTAAAAGGCTGAACTGTTTTCTCATTAATGTTTCTTTATTTAATCTTTGCATTTAGCCAAAGCATGCAGTCAAACTGCTGTCGGTGCTGAATCAGATGCCACAGAGACACGGTCCTGATGCCTTCTTCAACTTTCCCGGTCGCAGCGCTGCAGTAAGTTTTCTCATATTTCCATTCTGCAGACAACTGTGCAAAACAGTTTTCGCCTTTTTCATTTGCTGACATGTTCAGTCTTTGAGTGAGTTTTATACCAAAATATCATAATAAAATTTAATGTGGAGACTTTAACAACTGATTAGATACTACCAGTTGAAGTAAGAAAATACTAAAACATTTAACGTGGTACAACGTTAAACATAATAGAGGAAATGTGATTACAGAAGTTTGGGATTTGACAGGAACCAACTCATCAAAGCTTTGCTGTACAGCTCCACTAGTGGCAAAAATTCAGTTCAATTCAATTCAGAAATACTTCATTAATCCTCAAGGGGCAATTAAAAGCATGTAGGTTTGGCAAACAACAACATGAACTGACAGACTTCATACAGAACACCAAATACAGCAGAAGACAAAAACCTGCAAGTGCGCAGTGCGGGCAATAGAATTTAAAAGCCTAATAAACACAGATACAAAAGTTCAAATGCTAATATATATATATACATATGCATATACAGATTATAGTGACAACACTAATATCGATTGCTAATCGGTATCAAGAACTTTCCTCTTTTACCTTTGGCGTTTTCTGTCTTATAGCCTCTGGGACAAAACCAAACTTTCTTCTGTTTGTTTTACATTAATGGAAAAAAAAAATGGAGATTTTTCATGGTCAAGCTTACGGCATAATTTTTCATAGTTGATTAAAGCAAGTAAATAAGCTTTTGGTGTAATATCCTTAAATATTTAAGTATTTATTGGCATTAAGATAAAGACATTATGATTTAGAGGGAGATTAGAAAATCAAGGTAACTTTACATAAATGCAAATAGGCTGTAATATTGTAGAAAATCAACATTTGGGCTCAAAAATGGCATAAAACCAGTTTTAAAAAGTTACATTTATATTTCTACAATCATAATAAAATTCAGTTCAGTCAGTTTAAACCTGGTTTCTGAATGATTTTTATTTTACGTGATTTTTTTCAGATAAGTTTTCTCATGTTGTTGCATGTCTTTATTGTTTTTGTCACCAGGCCATCGCTTTACCTCCTATTGCCAAGTGGCCTTATCAGAACGGGTTTACACTGAACACCTGGTTCAGAATGGATCCACTGAATAATATCAATGTTGACAAGGACAAACCGTATCTTTATTGGTAAGTATTATATCGTTATATCAGAATGATGGATGTAGCAGCTGCAGGTTTCATGCTGCACGTCTGCATGTTAGCACCAAGCAGAAGGAATTTATACCTTCTCGTTTTTCATTAATCTAATTGCTGTAGCTTTGAATTAGAAAGCAGTCCCTTTTGCAGAGATCTGTAAAGCTACCAGCAGTTTTATTACCAAATCAGTAAGCTGTCTGAGACCTGCGGCGTTTTTCCATCCGAGCAGATTAGAACTGAAAGTTGTTTTTCAAGGTTAGAATCTTTTACAAACACTCCACATTTATGTAAAGTGATTTGTGAAAAGGGATTTTTTTCCCAATATAAAGTCATGAATTGTAATAAAGAAAGGCGGTGAATAGAGCAGATTACTGAGATTAAAGCTTTGGAAGCTTTAACTGCAGTGGGCTGCTGGTCTGCTGCAGCAGGAGGCTCGGTGCAGGTATTAATTTAGTTTGAATAGCTGCCACATAAGACCCATAAGACTCTTGGAGGGGTTTGTGGGTAATTAGTGCTGAGATCAATAATCCAAAAGTGAAGTGTTTGTTGGTTGTTGTTGAGGCTGTTTGTAAGAAGAGTCCTGAGAGAAAATCACAGAATGTGATGGAAGAAGGGAAAGGCGTTGTGGAGGAATGAGATGGTGCATTCCAAGTTCTTATCTGATCGCTCCTCGGTCCTCACGTGACCCAGAAACCTATCCGGTCCGCCATCTTTAAGGATGTCCCAAAGCGTTTATTTCTGCTCTGAGGATGGAGGAGCGAGGAAACGCGAGAGGCTCCTACAGGAAGTCTGTTACCTGACAGACATGCCCCTTTACTGGAAGTCTGTTTCTGATTGGACAGATCTATTACAGCTGATCTGATACAGCGACACACATCTTAATATAACCGCACAGTTTCATCAAACATGTAAATAGAAAAATAACAGCAACATCTCAGATGTAAGATGATTCTGATTATTGATGTTTAATTTTGTCTGATTGATCATCTGATTAAATCGACTGGATGTGTGTTTAATGCAGCTCTGAATGATAAAGAAACATAAAACAATAAAACGCTCTTATATTGCCAGATTATATCGTCAGATTGTTCTGGACGTTTGTCAAACTGTCCATGTTAATTGTTACAGTAATAATCAGAATATTTCATTATTTTATCATCTTGTAGAAACTAAAACACAGCAGCTGATCAGCTGTGTGACGTCACGTCGCTTCAGATGACGCTTAAGGAGTGAGGATGTTTCATTTCTCTTAAATCGTCGTCCTCAGCTCCTCTGTCCTCGCATCTTCAGTGGGCGGGGCTAAGACGTGAGGAAAAGACGCAAGTGAGGGAAACGTGGAAATNTCCTCGCATCTTCAGTGGGCGGGGCTAAGACGTGAGGAAAAGACGCAAGTGAGGGAAACGTGGAAATGAAATAAGAACTTGGAACGCAGCAAGAGAATGAGGGCTGGTGTCTGAGGGCAGAGGCTTCACGTTAATTAGACAGAGATAACAGCTGCTGTTCATTCTTTATCACCTGCCGGCTGCCATTGTTTTTGCTGCAAATGGAATAATCTGCTCACCTTTAAAGGACCCGTTCAGCTTTTTTTCTCTGATGTGTAACATCAAGAAGAGAAGAGAAATATTGGCTAAGTTGTTGATATTCATGTGGCGCCATTTCCTGCTGACAGACACAAACAAAGGTGAGATATGCCGAGCTAATCCTATTTACACGTTGCTCTGATGGTTTCATAGCTCAGCGGCATTGCCTGCAGACAACAACACGAAAAGAATCGCGCCTTCAGAAAAGATGAAGGTTTCTGCTCGCCGCCTCATTTGTAATCAGAAGCAGCAACGACTCCATATTTCCCTCAGTACCTGCATATGTATAATGCAAAAAGTCTACCTGTCTCAGATGATCCCAGTAGGTGGTAGTGGCGGGGGGCGGGGCTTTGAAGATGTTTGACGGCTTTATACCTGAAGGATGTGGGTGTGTACGTGTCAGCAGATTAAAACATGTTGTTCAATCCAATTAGCAAAGGAAGAGACCTGATGTGGTATTTACAAGGCTTTGTGTGTGTGTGTGTGTGTGTGTGTGGTGATGGAGAGGAATGTTCAGAGAGGTCAAAAGGCATGAAAATACTTCAAAAGATGTAAAATTAAATAAATAAATAAATAACAAACAGGTGGGTGAATACGTCCTAGAACATACATCCTCCTGGCCATAATTGGTTCAAATATCATCATATTGATGATGCAACCAGCCATGTGACTTTTTTTTTTTTTTTTTTTTTTTTTTTTTTTTTTTTTTTTTTTTTTTTT